>SJYC01027251.1:0-11780 GCA_006408675.1 Madoqua kirkii
TTAAAGGTAAGGGGAAAAATTTATGATGCAATAATTAATATGCTTATAAGGGATTTTAAAAATCAGTAAGGAAAATATAAACAATTCAATAGGAAAAGATGAGCAAAATTTATGAAGAGGAAGATTATAAAAAAGGAATACAAATGACATTCATGTGCATAAAACAATCTGTCTTATTAGTAACAAAATAAATGTAGAGCAGGACAATGAACTGATAATATATTTAATTTAGCAGAATAATATATATATTTTTAAAAATACAGAATATAATATTAGCAAGAGTTTGAGAGAACATAGGCATTTTCATACACTATTGTCAGGAACATAAGTTGATTTAACATCCTTAGGTGACAATTTGGCTGTCTGCTCAGAGACTCAGTCATGTCCAACTCTTGGTTACTCCATGGACTGTAACCCACCAGGCACCCCTCTCCCTGGAACTCTCCAGGCAAGAATACTGAAGTGGGTCGCCATTTCCTCCTCCAGGGGATAGTCCTGACCCGGGATCAAACCTGGGTCTCTTATGTACCCTGCATTGGTAAGTGGATTCTTTACCACTCACACCACCTGGGGAGCCCTATAGCTATCAGCCTTTTCTCCCAGAAATTCTATTTCCTGATGTAATTTGTCACATGTTGGGGGAAAAAAGTTTGCAAGGGTACTCAGCATAGAGTGTGTAGCAGAACAGAGGAAACAAGCTAAATGTCTATCTGTAAGGAATCAGCTTAATAACTAATGAGAAATCCATTCAATTGCTTGCAATGTGGTTATTTAAAAATAATGACCATGGTAGTATCAAGTGAAAGTAGTAGGTTATGAAATGATGTGTGTGGTGGTCCCACTATTATGTAAAAAGCTAAACTGCAAGTGTGACGGGGTTATACATGCATAAGAAACAGTATGGACAACACACATCAAAACACTGACAATAATTACCTTTGGGTGATGATATTATAATTCAAAGATCCTTTATTTCTCGTATATTATCAACTTTTTCTTTTTTTAATGAACATATTTTACTTTTGCAATTAAAAGACAGAAGTGATAGTATTGACAAAAGTGGAGCTTCGTCACTCTCTAAGATTTTTCTTCTTCAGAGCTTTTATGACACTCGTTTGTGATTTGCTCGCTTCCCAAAGTGAACAAGTGAGTGCCTGTCACGGGAAAGGACCGAGCCTGGCGCTTCCGTGCCCAGGAACCAAACGCGGGAGCAGGCTCCTGCGGATGCATTCATTGTTGGCAGCAGCTTTGGACGCTGTGCTGAGAGGTCATTTGAGTGAACGCTCCCTGGTCCTTTGCTCACGAAAGCTCCGTAATGAATAAGGCATTTGATTCATCCTCATGTATTTTCTGTTTGCCTCCAAGTTGTTAACTGGTGGGTGGATTAGCAATGAGCTTTGAATTGTTCAAGAAGAGTAAAAGACAGAACTCTCAGGGTTATTCTTATTCCATGAGTGTCTCAAATTTAGAAAACAAAGGAAACGTTCATGAAACATTTTGTGACTCTGAAATCTGCCACCTGCCGCCATCCGTTTACCCATACACCCATCAGCAATACACACGAACATCATTACATCCACTTCGTGAAAGGCTCAGGCAGAAAAAGTCAAAGAAGTCAGAGAAAATCCTCTCTGGGAACAACACGTGTTCCAATTCCAGCCTTAGAAGTCTGGTCTGGACAGGCCGACCTTGTCCCTTACGTTTTCCTCACTCTCCTAGTGTGTATCTTCGAGGATACCCCACGCGTATCCTCACGCAGCCTGACAACAGCTGTTTCATCCTTTCTTCTGCAATCTCTGAGAACACCGAGGAAAAACTACCAACTGTGAAACCCGGATGATTGGAAACACCCTGAGAGCTGGATGAAAAAGAAAATTGCACCAAAACTCAGAGAGATTTTTTTTCTGTGCTTCACACTGAGGCCCCCCCACCATCTCTGACCCCTGGATTAAATTGTAAGAGTTTAATGAAGTATTGCCATGTTCTATGGAAAACAATAACTTCGGACTTTTCTGTTTGCTTTTTGCTAAAAGCTCTGTGTACTAGTTGATAATTTTTCTATCAATACCAATTTTAAAAAGAACACGTTTTTCATATAAAAACATCCCCTCACCCTGATCACTGCATTCTTCAGGCATTACTTCACTCAGATTCCAGACCTTCCTATCAGCTATTGTTGCATCAAAAAGAAAGAGGCATAACTAAGTGGACTGCACAGAGAAAGCCACGTGGATAGGAAGAGGCTGTTTTTATTTGCACATTTCTATAGCTCGAGAGTCTACTAACGGGGTATAAGACACAAAGTATGAAAACTTGTTCACCCATTTTTTTTTCATGTTAGAAAACTTTCATTAAAAAAAAAAAAAAGGTAAAGCATAAATCGCTGAGTGGAAAATTATGGTGAATTATTCATTCTAGGGGGCCATTCCAGGTCACAAGACAGAGACTTCTTATCATCTTACGCATAATAGAGATCCAGGATGACAGAAGTTCTGTTGAATCAACCCGCCCTGCATTCAGTTCTTCAGAACGCCGCGCTGATAAGGCATCGGCAGACCCAGGAGAGACACATCTGAGACAAATTGTCAGGTATCAGAGAAAAGCAGGTCAGAATGGAAGCCTGTCCTTTAAAGCAATTTGTCCAGAAAGCCAGACAAAGGGAAAATGCTGTAGAAGACTCATGGTGCCATGCCTCCACTATTTAGATGCCTGAAATGATGGGCCAGACAGTATATTTTTAGGGTGGAAGGGAAAGGGAAAAGTCAAGCCCATGATTGGTTTTTTAGAACATTTTAAATGACTACAAAAACATTATGTGTGTGTAGGGTCAATTTTGAAAAATATAGAAAAGCAAAATGAAGATCTCGCCTCTTACCACACAGATGTAGAAGACTCATGGTGCCATGCCTCCACTATTTAGATGCCTGAAATGATGGGCCAGACAGTATATTTTTAGGGTGGAAGGGAAAGGGAAAAGTCAAGCCCATGATTGGTTTTTTAGAACATTTTAAATGACTACAAAAACATTATGTGTGTGTAGGGTCAATTTTGAAAAATATAGAAAAGCAAAATGAAGATCTCGCCTCTTACCACACAGAAATAAAAACAGTCACTAACACTTGGTATAAATTATTGTGGTCTGTTTTATGTGGAGATATATGTAGTTGGTAGTGATGATAATCTAAAACATACAAACTGTGTGTGTGTGTGTGTGTGTTAGTCACTCAGTTGTGTCTGACACTTTGCAGTCCCATAGCCTGCCCTTGGAATTCTAAAGGCAAGAATCCTGGAGTGGGTTGCCATTCCCTTCTCCAGATAAATATATATATATACACACATACACATATATATACACCCATATACATATATAATTCTCTCTTGAATTGCATTTATATTACATGAAGCATTTATAATCTGCTTTTTTTCACTGAACATCCTTCAGCATTTTAATTATAATGTTACAGTGTTTTAGGTTTATTTACAGTCACCATCAAAAATGGTTTTTGGCACACATTTGATTCTTGGTGGGGGAACTAAGATCCTACATGCTGTGTGGCACAGCCCAAAATAAATAAATAAAATAAAAATTCAATGGAAATATACCCAAACAATTCAATTCCAAAAACAAATAAATAAAATGAAATTTTGAAAATGATTTTTGACACCAGTATACATTTTAAAACAATCTTGACACAGGATCAAGCAGTTCCCTGACATATAAGACATGTATACCCTAGCTTTGCACTATCCCATGAGATATCATGGGATATCAGTCCTGAATATTCATTGGAAGGACTGATACTGTAGCCGAAACTTCAATACTTTGGCCACCTGATGCGAAAAGCTGTCTCATTGGAATAGACTCTGATGCTGGGAAAGATTGAGGGCAGGAGGAGAAGGGGATGACAGAGGATGAGATGGTTGGATGGCATCACCGACTCAATGGACATGAGTTTGAGCAAACTCTGGGAGTTGGTGATGGACAGGAAGGCCTGGCATGCTGTGGTCCATGGGGGTCACAAAGAGTCGGAAACTACTGAGAGATTGAACTGATGGGATACCATGAATCGTCTGGGAAAAGAAGACAAGTTAAATAACTTATCTAAGCTTCAGTTTCCACACCTATAAAATGCCACAGTTGTTGCGGGCTCCTTATTCTGCATCATTTACTCCTGGAATTAGTTACACAAGCAAAATGTCAGTTAAAAGAGGAGTGCTACAGTGATACAAATAAACCTTAATTATTTTCAGCTCAGTTCAGTCGCTCAGTCGTGTCCGACTCTTTGCGACCCCATGAATTGCAGCACGCCAGGCCTCCCTGTTCATCACCATCTCTCGGAGTTCACTCAGACTCACGTCCAGCTGAAACTCCAGTACTTTGGCCACCTCATGCGAAGAGTTGACTCATTGGAAAAGACTCTGATGCTGGGAAGGACTGGGGTCAGGAGGAGACGGGGACGACCGAGGATGAGATGGCTGGATGGCATCACTGACTCAATGGATGTGAGTCTGAGTGAACTCCGGGAGTTGGTGATGAACAGGGGGGCCTGGCATGCTGAGATTCATGGGGTTGCAAAGAGTCAGACACGACTGAGTGACTGAACTGAACTGAAGATATTTGTTGAATTAATGTGGTAATTATCCCATTTCACAGATGGGAATATTGAGGCATAGGGAGGTGAAGCTAGGTGAGGAGTGGAACTGAGTATTGAGTCCATGTCTCTTCAACTCTAAAGCCATCCTTGGGCAAAGGAGGTAACTGGGGGAGTATCTAGGTCTCAGGACTCCCAGGTGATGGGAAACCAGTGACTAGAGGGACTTCTCTGGTGTTCCAGAGGTTAAGACTCTGTGCTTCCACCGGAGGAGGAGCGTGTTCGATCTCCAGTCAGAGAACTAAGGTCCCACATGCCACAGGGTACAGCTAGAAATTTTTAAAAAATAAGAAAACTGAATGACTAGAATCGAGGGTCCCACCTCAGGGTGGGGCAGGCACTGACAATGCCCCTGTCAGAGCCTGGAGAAGCCCCTTGCCACCACTCTGCGTCTGTGTGGTCCGAATGGAGTTGACTTCTCCGGCGTTAAGGATGGTCACCTGACCTTTGTCACAGAGCTGGACCGTGGCCGTTTGGTTCATTGATGGCCGCGCAACCCCGCCTAAATGAGAATTGGTCCTGGGACTTTCGTAGGGAATGCTGAGAAACAACACTCACTCCTTCTGAGTTACTGGCCTGATAAGGTAACAATAGCAGCCGTAATAGTAGTAGTAATAAAATAATAGCCAATATTATAGAGCAGTAGGTGTATTCAGGGCTGTTCAGTGCTTCACAAATGCAAATTAACTCAATTCATCTTCCAGAGAGACATGGAAAGCTGCCGACGCCATTCAGGCACCTGGATCCAGCGATGTCTGAAGCAAGCTCACCCCAGAGGTTCGTTTCTTTTTTTTTTAAACATGACCCAATAAATCCTCTTTTGCTTCAACCGGTTTGAGCCGGGTTTCTGTCCCTGACTAATCCACCTGCCTTCCGGACATTATCTAAGCTTCCATCTCCCCATCATTACTGTAGCTGCGGCGGCACGCCCATTAACTGTTTCATGCCTGTCGCTGACTCACAGATTTCCGCTGTAGTTCTTGGTCCCTCCTGCCCATACAGAGGCCCCAGGTCTGCCCCAAGCGGGAGACTGGCTGTGCAGGTGATACACACACCCTTGTTCCAGGAAGGAGCTCTGTGGGGTTTGCTTGGCTCCCAAATAGGCCTCGTTATGAGTGTGATGCCTGTTAATACACAGTCCTGGCTCCCGCGCCAGGCCAGCTGCTTTGCACACGTGGTGATCTCATCCGGCCGTCCCGACACCCTGCGAGGCACACACTGTCATCCCCGTTTTAAAGACGAGGCAAACGAGGGTCTGAGAAGCGAGGCCCGAGTCACACAGCTCCCAGCCACTCAGCTGGGCCCCTTCCAGGACACGGGGCTCACTGCCCTCAAGGTCGACTTGGTTTAGAATACCTGTGTTGAGTCTCTATGTATGGAAAATGCATGTATGCAGATGTTTTATAGGTGTGGAATCCACATGTGTGTGGAATGTGGGTAGGTAATATATGTGTAGACACTACATGTGTGTATAGTACATATCCAGAACTATATGGATGGGAATATGTGTGGATATGTATAGACTACATGTATGTAGAATACATGTATGTGTGCATATAATGTATGAAAGGGTCTATATGCACATGGAATGTATGTGTATATATGTGTAAACTCCCTGTGTGTATAATATACATATAAAATGTATGTGTATGTAGGATATATTGACACACACACATATATATAATAAACAGAAAGGGTCTATATGTGTGTAGAATAGGGCTTCCCAGGTAGCTCAGCTGGTAAGGAATCCACCTGCAATGAAGGAGACCTGGGTTCGATTCCTGGGTTGGGAAGATCAGCTGGAGAAGGGACAGGCTACTCACTCCAGTACCCTTGCGTTTCCCTGGTGGCTCAGCTGGTAAAGAATCTGCCTGCAGTGCGGGAGGTCTGAGTTTGATCCCTGGGTTGGGAAGATTCCCCTGAGAAAGGAAAGGCTGCCCACTCCAGTATTCTATATATATATTCTATATATTACCCATTAATATATATGTAATAAATGGAAAGGGTCTATATGTGTGTAGAATATCTATGTGAAAATTTTATATGAATGTTAAAATATGTGTGTATGTGTGTATATGCATAAAATCTGTATGTAGAATATATGAATATGTGTGTGAAATGCAGATGTGAAATTCTGTGCATGTAGAATGCGGTGTGTGTAGGATCTATCTGTATGGAGAGTGTGTGAGCGTGTGTGTGTGTTTGGAGCCTCCCGGGCTTGCCTGTCCTGCGTCTCTGGGGAGCAGGCAGGCTGTGCAGTGAGAGGAGGCAGGGCGCAGTCTCCCCAGCTCCGCCTCTGCTACCCTGGGCCGCGGTCGCCTCCCCTCCCTCCTGGCTTCCCCGCTTCCTTCCCCCTCCCAGCCCACAGTCCATTCTCTGCCTTGGGCCGCAGGCATCCCGTTAGTGTAGACAGATCAGGGCTCCATGGCTCCCACCTGGAGGAAGACCAAAATGCTCACTAGAACCCAGGAGGGCCTGCCTGGCCCCTCGGGACCCTCCTGACCTCATCAGTCTCCCTTCTTGGTCCCAGTGCAGTGGCCTCGGTCACGCCAGGTGCTTGCCTGCCTCAGGGCCTTTGCACTTACAGTTCCTCTGCCTCAAATATGACTTCTCTCAAGTTTTTAGCTGAAAGGCCACCTCCTCATACAGGCCTTCCCTGACCATCCCATCTAAAACACCACCCTGATTCTCTCTGGTTCCTCATCCTGCGTCGAGGTCCCAAAGGTTCTTCCCCTGTGGCATTCCGAGATGGGTGTGTGGCTTATCCCCCATCGCCTGTCTCTCCTGCTCGAACTTCAACTCTGGGGTCGCAGAGACTGTGCCTCCCCCGGCTTCGCTGAGCACACTAAGTCCTCAGCCTCTGGTCCATGAGGGAAGGGGCACCAGCCCGTCACAAACCTAGGCAGGATTCAGGTCCCATGGCCTCCAGAGCCACGCGGGATTTTCACACCTGGTCCCTTCCCACGACTGTCTGCTCTGCACAGGCCCCTTCTTATTTACAATACCTTAAAACACACAAAGAAACATTCACCGAACTTATGAAATAGTGCCAAGGCCTTTATTTTCCTCCTTGTGTAAATCACACAATGTTTCCATAATTTCCAGTTTCACTGTCTTTATAAAGAAACAAAACAGATACTTATAAAATAATCTAAATGCAAAACCCTTCTAGATTTTCTCCTCACATTGAATTTAACAGAGACTTGTTTAGTCACTAAATCATGTTTACTCTTTATGACCCCATGAACTGTAGCACGCCAGGCTTCTCTGTCCATCACCATCTCCCAGAGTTTGCTCAAACTCATGTCCATTGAGTCGGAGATGCCATCCAACCATTCCATCAGTATCAACTCATCTCATCAACAGCAACTTCACAGTGACTTATTAAGACTTTGTACACGTTCGACTTCATCTTCATTTTAGAAAGTCTTTCCCATCTATATATCATTTCATATAATATTTAATCAATGATTATAACTCCAATAAGACAAACACCAGAAAAACAGGTTTGAGAACAAGTTCAACTGACCCACTGGAGCCTACCCCTTCACTGAGGGCAGCTGAAGGACTCAGCCCTCCAGAGAATAATGCAGTGGCCTTGAGCACTCCACATGAGTTAGAAGGAAGGAAAATTTCAGATACAATAATCATGGGCTAAGTGCCCAAGGTTACTGTAAATATTAAATGAGGCAATGCATGCAAAACATTTAGCACAATGCTTGGCACTTAATTAGCCCTTAGCTACGAGAGAGAGAGAGAATTTTTTAAAATAGCAAAACTCTTTCTAGTGTTTGTTCACAACCACTGGAATGTAGTCAAGTTTCAAACAAGAGCCAGCAAAGAGAGTCTAAATGTTGAGAATCTGATGTCATGTCATCAGATCTTAAAGGATCTGGTCCAGATGCAGCAAACTTAAAGTACTTTCTAGAATGCAAGTTTTCTGGCTCTGATGACAAGTTATCATTGAATCCTTGGATCCTGGAGTCAGATAAAACAGTACAGACTTAGAAAGTGAGAAAATGTTGGATCAAAGAGGCTAATAATCAGGAAAAAAGAAAGTAACTGGGAACATTAAATACTGGCCACCCTCTTAGACCCAAAGTAACTGCTTCATTATCTTTGGAATTTTTTAATGTTTATAAATGACTGTTTAGTGTGCTTATTTTTTGCTTCAAGCCAAGTGACTGTAAAGAAAGTGCCAGTGAAGATTTAGCTTAAAAGAAATTATAAACCTGCATCAAACTAGCTCTATGTGGATGTGTCTTCATCCTGTCTGTCCCAGAAAATCAGCCTAGGCAGAACTGTTTTCTTTCAAGTTTTCCCTGCAGCAAAAAGGATAGTGGCTAACATAGGGTTTCAGTGAGCTATGCTTTGAAAGCATGGGGAGTATAGTGCATAAGCAAGTAGGAAGACCTTAACTTTGTTTAAAGCACAGAATTAACAGAGCAGACACTAGCCATCAGTAGATGGGAAGTCAACAAAGTAAATAAATAAGGATGGTATGAGGAACGCAAAATCCTTGAGAACAAGAGTTATTGCTGATTTCTCTTACAAATGTTTAAAAGATTGTAGATGAATACGAGTTAGGCAAGTCCTAGGATCAGGACTGTGAATGAGGAGGAAATGTCATCAAAAACCGTTGCTGAGGTTTTAGTGTGAAATGCCCATTAGTGGTAGAAGAAAGAATGAGAAAAGAGAAGTTTCCCCACTTGACAATTTGGAGCAATTTGTAACTGGGTCACAGGCCAAACTTGGGTCATGTCAATTTGGTTCAATCTTCTTAGAGTCACAGCTCTCTTTGATACTCTGCAGAAAAGCTGTGGAAAGAGTTTCCCAGTGTCTTATAAAACTACGCACACTTAAATTGTTCTGATGGACACTTATCCCAAAGAAATGAAAACAGTTGCCCATGCTAAAATCTGCACACCAATGTTCATAGCAGCTGTATCCATAATAGCCAAAAAATGAAAACAATTTAGATATTTTTTCAATAGGCAAATGGCTTAAAAAAAATTGTGATATATTTCCACATACTGCTTAGCAATAAAAAGGAGTGAACTATTGATACATTCAAAATTATGGATGAATCTCCAGGGTTTTATGCTGATTTGGGGGGGGGGAGAGAGATCCCCAAAAGACTACAGGTAGTCTAATTCCATTTATATACCATTCTTGAAATGACAAAAATACAAAGCTGAAAACCAGGGTAGTAGTGGCCAGGGACTGGAAATAATAGGGAGAGAGATGGATGTGGCTTCGAAAGGGGTGACAGGAGGGGCCCTGGGATTATGGACAGTTCTGCACTTTGATTGTGGTAGCAGTCAGATGAATCTGCTCACGTTACAACTGCATAGAACTATACACACACACAGCACACAGGTACGTGGAAAATTGATGAGCTGGCACTAAGCTCTCTGGTCAGTTATCAACATCAGCTTGCTGGGTGTGGTATTGTCGTGTCTGACTCCTTGCAGCCCTATGGACTGCAGCCCCAGGCTTCCCTGTCCTTCACAATCTCCTGGAGTTTGCATAAACTCATGTCCATTGAGTAGGTAAGGCCATCCAGCTACCTCACCCTCTGTTGCCCCCTTCTCTTGCCCTCAGTCTTTCCTAGCATCAAGGTCTTTTCCAATGAGGTGGCTCTTTGCATCAAGTGGCCAAAATATTGAGGTTTCAGCATTAGTCCTTTCAAAGAATATTTAGGACTGATTTCCTTTAGGATGGACTGGTTGGATCTCCTTGTTGTCCAAGGGACTCTCAGGAGTCTTCTCCAACAGCATAGTTCAAAAGCATCAATTCTTCAGCGTTCAGCCTCTTTTATAGTCCAACTCTCATACCCATACATGACCACTGGAAAAACCATAGCTTTGACTATGCCAACCTTTGTCGGCAAAGTGCTGTCTCTGCTTTTTAACACGCTGTCTAGGTTTGTCATAACTGTTCTTCCAAGGATCAAGCATCTTTTAATTTCATGGCTGCAGTCACTGTCTGCAGTGATTTTCAAGCCCAATAAAATAAAATCTGCCACTGTTTCCATTTTTTCCTCATCTATTTGCCATGAAGTGACAGGACTGGATGCCATGATCTTTGTTTTTTAAATGTTGAGTTTTAAGCCAACTTTTTCACTCTCCTCTTTCACCTTCATCAAGAGCCTTGACTGTAATTATGAAATATGACACCACTGGTTCTTAAACACAGGACTCTTCTAGTGTATTTTTTAACTTGTTATAAATCTATAATTATTTCAAAATAAATATTCTTGAAAGGTAGGTCTTTATATACTGATAAGGTAATATGACTTTAAATTATTAAAATCAGGTATCAAATAGAATGATGATATGATCCACTTACGAGATTGAGAGTGTAAAGAGTGAAAAGTGGAGAAAAATGAATTCTAACTTTTTACTTGATATGCTTCTGTGCTGGTTGACTTCTTTACTTGATATTCCTCTGTACTGTTTGAATGTTTTAGATGGTAAACATATTACTCTTATCATTTAAAAGGCAAATAAGAATAATATAATAAGATAAACTATTTTTAAAGAATCTATAGATTCTCTGCCTGAAACAATTGTATACAATTATGTATACAATTTTAGCAATCTCATGGGGACCCAAAAATCTATCTGTGGATTTTCTAAAGAAAGATATATCCCCTAGACTAGGCACACCTGCTTCAAAAATGAAGGCCTGAATGAGTGAAAAGAAGTAGGGTCAGAGGAAGTATGAAAAGTACTCTGTAGTCACCTGGGTTCTATCTGCTATGACACCCAACCACCCTCAAGTAGGACATAAAGATTAATTTTTTTGTTTCTTTGAAAGTGACTAGATGTGAAATTCTGAATCACAACTTTAGAAACCACACCAAAGGTGATCATAACAAACGTGAAGGAATAAATTAACATATAAATAACTTATTACTAAGAGTAGTTAGACTGACATGAGAAAATAGAATGGTTCTTTGAGCATTTGTTTCCTAGCCATATTCCAGATGATATGCCAGGCTCTGGAAATAAAGCAGGGAGTAAAACGGGCTTATTTTTCCACCTAGAAACTACTGAATGCCTAGAGACAGAGGACAGTTCTTGGTCTGCTTAGTGCAGACATTCCATCTTGTTGAGAATCTTT
>SJYC01027253.1:0-19692 GCA_006408675.1 Madoqua kirkii
TTACTCGTGAGAAACTGAGATTCGGAGAAGTTCAATCATTTGTCTGGGTCATGTGGCCAGTGAGAGGCAGAATCAAATTTCGAACTCAAAGCTTCTTGACCCTGGATCAGGCTCCATGCTACCCCCACTACTCCATGTACTGTAGGGGAGGATGTCAGCTCCATTTGTGGACATGTGGCTGGACCTCCAGAGGAATTTTTTGAACGGGCAGTTAGAAAGACATGACGAAGTCAGGAGGAAATCAGAGCTGGAGAATGGAATTCAGAAGCTTCATAGAGGTTTTGGAAGGATTAGTGAAGTCAGTGAAGTGAATAATCAATAACAGATCATTTATAATTATTAACTTGCACATTCATGGGCTGGGATGTAATCATGTTTGTCTGAAGAGCCAACACAGCAGTTTTAAAAGGATTCACAGAAGAAAGCTGCTGTTCTCTCCAGTAAGCAATATTTTAGTGGCAAAACACCCTGTGAATGGTTTGTGAGTACAAAGCAGCAAGCCTGTGAATAGCTTTTTACAATGTCACGTTCTCTCCTTCCACTTGGGAAGGAAGCACAATGCTACCATAAGCAGATACTAACAGCACAGATGCTGGCGCTGATGTGAGCATAAATGCTGTCCTGCACTGACAAAAAATTCCCAAAGTACCATGCCTGCATAAATCTTATATTTTTATGAATCACTGCCATTACGGCAGCCACACACTGAAAATTTGTGTCTTCGGATGTGAATGGATCTTTCTAGATAGTTTAGCTTATCTCAGACTCCTCATAATTTATACTTGTCCCTGTATTCTATCCAAACAGGGCTTTGCTTCCCTAGCTTGCTCAAGTGGCAGCTTGCACCTTATATGGCTGAAGTTCGAAAGTACCGTTTAATTGTAATAAGAGGAGCAAACTCTTTCTGATGTCTCTGTGGCTATGTTGTAAACATCCAACTACAGCTTCAATATTCATTCTTCCTTTCTTATCAACAGTTGTTTTTCAGAGCCCACAAACACATTCTACCAGACAATTTTATGCTTTGTAAAAGGTGACCTATACTTTCTTTTCAGATGCAGTTGCTTTAATGAAAATATTGTAATGTCAGTCCATGCAAAGCAAATGCATATTAATATGCGTTTACATCTGTCTCATATTAATATTCATGCCTGAATCCACATCCCTACACAAAGCCAATTTTCTGACCATCTGTGTGATGGCTGGTGGATGCAATGAATAAATTTTATTTGTGAGGGGAGTGATAAATCATGTATCCTCAGTTTTTCACCCACAATCTTTCCTCTTAGGTGCAAAATGTTTTCATCGTGGTTTGGAATATTTAAGTAAATGAAACAGATTAACCCTTTAATATTCCTACAAATAAAGGCACTTTTATGCAATTTCAACACCTCTAACCAAAAATAAGAAGGAACGATGGATTTGCTTGATTGAATCTGACATCTCTGTTCCTACATGAGTTCCAGTCTTTTATAGTAATTTTCTGTGTTGTTTAAAATATACTGTAGCTGTTTCTGAAAAGAAATTTTGAAAAGCTTCTAGTGAGAAATAAGGCCTCCAGTGGATATTCTCAAAGAAAGTCCTTACAGCCGTCAGATACCCTAAAAGTTGTATCAAGTCTAACCTTACACAGTGGAGAGATTTCAAACAGGGAAAGTTATCAGTATTTAGATAATGATCTCCACACTTTCAGTTTTACCCAAGTGAAATATCAAGATTTCAGCATAAAAATGCATTTGTAAACTTGTGGATCTTACAGGAAATATTGCGTCCAAATGTTAGAAACAATTGCCTTTCAGGGTATGAGACAAATACAGTTAATCAACCAGGTAAATAGAACCCAAAAGGAAGGATGAAACTGAAAATCATATCATGGTAGGGAGGATCTGAAAAGTATTGCACACTGAAGGAAGAAGTTATAATGTGATTATCTGAATAACAAAAACCATGTCAGGTGGTCTAAGATGCTTCCTTTGCCTCCTCCAGGGATGCTTTCTATGAATTCTAATGGCTGGGCTAGTAGGTTGAATCCAAATCCAAGGTTTCCATCTGGTTGGATTTACCTTATCTGAGTTAACAGGGCTTCCCTAAGGTCCCTAAGAATGTCACAAATAGCACAAACCACAACTTTCAGGTCAAAGCACAAATTAGGCTGCGGAAACTCTCTACTTCTGCTGTAACGGCCCTGTAAGTCGGGAATCCTGGAAGCTGTCAATCTCCTGTAGATACAGCCCCTGTTAGCACATGAATTTTCAAACCACAAATAGAGCAGAGTCAGAGAAATTTCATCTCAAAGCATTAGTTACTGACTGAACACCAGTTCCTTGCAAGGGCACCATACCAAGAGGAAGCTTCTGGTATTCCGCTGCCCTCAGAAAGCTTACCACCTGCTGGTAATGAAAACACGTTCTCCCACAAGAAGATTCTCAATCACCCATTAAGTCGGTGTATGGTAAATACAAAGTGAATACTGCAAAAGGAATTTAAAAGAGGCTGAGGTATCCATAAACCCAGGAAATCAAGGCACCTCACCCAGAGGTATTGAGAGTCAGTCTTAAAGGCTAAAAAGATTCAGACGGTCAGAGAAGACATATCAGATGAAAGAAGCTTTACACTGTCTCAGAGCAGGAAGTATTTAGCCGGAGGATTTAGAAGTAATGGGGGAAATTGTGGGTAGGCCACTCTCATTACTTCTGAGAATTAACGTTCAAAATTAGGGGAGTTTAGGGAAATTATTTAAAGTAGTACATATCTAGGCATTAAATAACATCAAATTACAAAGTCGGAAAAATAATCCCTTAGTAACTCTGTTAATTCTCCTAACTACCTCAGGAAAAGAGTCTCAGTTTGGTGCCAATCTATCTTTCGCACCACTCCAGTACTTGCTAAATCTCTCTTTTTAACAAAGAGTGAGCAAGCCTCAGGCTCCAAGGATAAAGACTAGAATTTAATAAGTTAGTTTGGTTTCATGGTGCTCATTTTTCGTAATACTTTATTTTAGACCAAGTAGAACTTATTGGCCTTCCATTTGTGGTGCTAAGATAGCATTTATTTTTAAAGAAAATGTATTTAGGATTTTTAATTAATTATTTTTAAAGATAAATAATTAATTAATGGGATGGAAAAAAATGACCAAAGTTTGGAAAGAATTAATCTGGCATAGTGATTGACAAGAAGGAAAGAGGGTCAGACTCAGTTCAGTAACGTGTCAATATAGAAGCTGACTGGATGAAATTACAGCCTTTGATTTCAGTTGTATTTGTAAGTCTAAGTGTCTCTGTTTCCCTTACATATGGGCATTGCTGAAGTCATGTTTGCAAAATTTTCTTAAGGCCTAGAATTTTTTCAAAATAACTCATTTCTTTTCATATAAATGCAAAAGGCATGTTATCTAAGGAGAGGTGGCAGAAAAACAGAATGGGTCAACAAGCTTGATCACTTGGAGATTTAACATAAGAGACATAAACGTAAAATACTTCAGCTGCAGCAAAAGGATATTGCCTTTCATTGGATCACTTAGGATTTTACACCGTATACTTAAGTATAATTTAGCATAATATTGACACTTGTTTATATTTACCACCTACCTATTTCACAATGATACTGTAAGGATTAGCTATATAATATTTCTTAAGCCTTTTCAGCTCTTAAAAGAAAATGTATACTATAAAATCAAGGTAATAGTAATAATAGTCATCATCATAATAGCAATAACTGCTCATGCATTTTCAAACCTAGGCTCTTGTTTGTTGGAAAAGGAAATTAGGCTGTAAGATAAGTGTGCAGGCTTATCAGCTGGCTAGAACACAAAGACCAAGGATAACAGCGATGCCGTCAACAGTTTATCAAGGTCTAGAATGGGGTCTGAGATTCTGCGTTTATAGCTGTTCCCAAGTAGCTATACTGCTGATCTAACGCCACTCTTAGGAACTAAGGCCTGAGACCACACCACTCGTTCAGATTCGCACTGACTGTCAGAGGACTTAGGAAGCAGTGTAAACACAATCTGACAAACCCATCACCAATGCCTTTCTCATTTTTGTCACCTTCATGCCCCATATTCTGTTTCCATTGTCCAACCCACCACCCACATGAAAACTCTCTCTCTCATTGTCTTCCTGTCCTACCAAGCCAGAGTGAACTCCTTGAGTGCAGAAACCCATCATTTATTCTAAAAACTGATCATAGATTTGAACAGATGTGCTCAAAAATGTTGATTTCAGAATCTTTTGTAACATTAAAAAATACTGATTCTTTTAAAGTATTTTAAAGTGTGAGTTATGTTCATGATACGGCCTCAAGTTAAAACACAAGAAACAAAACTGTGTGCTTATGTCTCATTTAAATTTAAATACAGGTAGACAGCAATACTGATAGCATGTGCAATTAATAAGTTAAATAGCACCTTGTCTTTTGCCTACTGAATAATCATTACCAAGGGGATCGAAATGTAATTTTCCCCTACCCTCTCACTGATGAACAGCCAGGCTTGTGAGATTGGAGACCCCTGCTCCAAAATGGATTGATGTCTTTGGTGATTCAGTCATAGCAAGAGTGAGCAAACTGAGCCTTTTGCTTGGTTGGAGGGAAGAGGGGGTTCAAGGGTGACAGAGACCCAGGGAGAGAGCTGGATTTCTCTCTAGAGACTAAGAGATGGAAGAATCAAGTGATGGGTTTCTGTTCCCAGGTTCTGTTCTAAGCGCCCCAAAGGTGTTCGGGGCCCTTGAAGATCTAAGCCCGAACATTAGGCCCCTGTGTCCTGATACCATGGAGCTCCACCACTGAATGATCTGTGAGGGCTGGGACCACAGCTTCAGGTCAGAAGCTTTCCCAGGTTGCAAAAGCCTTTGAGGTCTTCAGCAGTCTCAAAGGAGTCATTGGCCAACCCCCAACTCAGGCAGGTTAAGGGCTAAGTCATGTTTAATGGAGTGTTGAGGGAAAAAATTTTAATGTGAGTTAAAATTCACAGTAAAGAAAGGAAAGAAAAAATTTCTTTCTTGCATTAAAATATTATAGAGAAGGACATACATATTTAGATAGATAGGCAGATACACTTATTCATGAAACACTAGAAGGAAATAGAGGAAAACAACAGAATGGGAAAGACTAGAGATCTCTTCAAGAAAATTAGAGATATGAAGGGAATATTTCAGGCAAAAATGGGCTCGATAAAGGACAGAAATGGTATGGACCTAACAGAAGCAGAAGATATTAAGAAGAGGTGGCAAGAATACACAGAACTGTACAAAAAAGATCTTCAAGACCCAGATAATCATGATGGTGTGATCACTCATCTAGAGCCAGACATCCTGGAATGTAAAGTCAAGTGGACCTTAGAAAGCATCACTACAAACAAAGCTAGTGGAGGTGATGGAATTCCAGTTGAGCTATTTCAAATCCTGAAAGATGATGCTGTGAAAGTGCTGCACTCAGTATGCCAGCAAATTTGGAAAACTCAGCAGTGGCCACGGGACTGGAAAAGGTCAGTTTTTATTCCAATTCCAAGAAAGGCAATGCCAAAGAATGCTCAAACTACTGCACAATTGCACTTATCTCACACGCTAGTAAAGTAATGCTCAAAATTCTCCAAGCCAGGTTTCAGCAATACATGAACCATGAACTTGCAGATATTCAAGCTGGTTTCAGAAAAGGCAGAGGAACCAGGGATCAAATTTCCAACATCCTCTGGATCATGGAAAAAGCAAGAGAGTTCCAGGAAAACATCTATTTCTGCTTTATTGACTATGCCAAAGCCTTTGACTGTGTGGATCACAATAAACTGTGGAAAACTCTGAAAGAGATGGGAATACCAGACCACCTGACCTGCCTCTTGAGAAACCTATATGCAGGTCAGGAAGCAACAATTAGAACTGGACATGGAACAACAAACTGGTTCCAAAGACAAAAAGGAGTATGTCAAGGCTGTATACTGTCACTCTGCTTATTAACTTCTATGCAGAGTACATCATGAGAAATGCTGAGCTGGAAGAAGCACAAGCTGGAATCAAGATTGCCAGGAGAAATATCAATATCATTATACAGCCTTGACATACTCCTTTCCCGATTTGGAACCAGCCTGTTGTTTCATATCCAATTTTGACTGTTGCTTCTTGATCTGTATACAGATTTCTCAGGAGGCAGGTCAAGTGGTCTGGTATTCTGGCCAAACGTGGTCCACTGGTAAAGGGAGTGGCAAATCACCTCAGTATTCTTGCCTTGAGAACCCCATGAACAGTATGAAAAGGCAGAAAGATAGAATACTGAAAGATGAACTCCCCAGGTCAGTAGGTTCCTAATATGCTACTGGAAATCAGTGGAGAAATAACTTCAGAAAGAATGAAGGGATGGAGCCAAAGCAAAAACAACACCCAGTTGTGGATATGACCAGTGATGAAAGTAGAGTCCAAGGCTATAAAGAGCAATATTGCATAGGAACCTGAAATGTTAGGTCCATGAATCAAGGCAAATTGGAAGTGGTCAAACAAGAGATGGCAAGAGTGAACGTCGACATTTTAGGAATCAGCAAACTAAGATGGACTGGAATGGATAAATTTAACGCAGACCACCATTATATATACTACTGTGGGCAAGAATTGTTTAAAAGAAATGGAGCAGCCCTCATAGTCAGCAAAAGGGACTGAAATGCAGTGAGTGAGTGAGTGAGTGAGTGAGTGAGTGAAGTCACTCAGTCCTGTCCGACACTTTGCGACCCCATGGACTGTAGCCTAACCAGGTTCCTCCATCCATGGGATTTTCCAGGCAAGAATACTGGGATGGGTTGCCATTTCCTTCTCCAGGAGATCTTCCTGACCCAAGGATTGAACCCAGGTCTCCTGCATTGTAGGCAGATGCTTTACTGCGAAATGCAGTACTTGGATGCAATCTCAAAAATGACAGAATGATCTCTGTTCATTTCCAAGGCAAACCATTCAATATCACAATAATCCAGGTCTATGCCCCAACCAGTAATGCTGAAGAAGCTCAAGTTGAATGGTTCTATGAAGACCTATAAGACCTTCTAGAACTAATACCTAAAAAAGATGTCCTTTTTATTAGAGGGGACTGGAATGCAAAAGTAGGAAATCAAGCAATACCTGGAGTAACAGACAAATGTGGCCTAGGGGTACAAAACAAAGCAGGGCAAGGGCTAACAGAGTTTTGTCAAGAGAACACACTGGTCACAGCAAACACCCTCTTCCAACAACACAGGAGAAGACTCTGCACATGGACATCACCACATGGTCAATACCAAAAAATTATAACTAAATTAAATAAACGATTCAAAGCCCAGGCTGTCAAGGTACATTAATATTAGTGCAACCACCCTGGTGTGTGAGAAACACATAAGTCCACATACATATGAAAGAAAGTTGTTCTGAGAATAGCTACTCTGAAAATATCACTCCATAGAAGACTATTAAAATTATCATGAGAGAAGTATTATGCAAGCATTAAGCAAGGCCTTCTGGGCTCAGGGACAGAGGGACAGTTCTTAATTTGGAGACAGGCTTTATTCAGGCTTTTCTCAGTTATCACTATCTCTTTGGAAGTCACTGAACTCTCCAAATCTCTTACTACCTCATCTACAGATGTCAGTTCTATCAGCTTAAACATGGCACTGTTAAGACCAAATGGAGCATAGAATATCAAAGCAACTTTGAAACTACAATATGATATACTATACCAGACTATTTTGGTTATTAGAGCATGTATTTGGTAGAATGCAAAAGAAGGTCTAAGAATAGTCGTTTATAAATCACTCATCAAGTGAAAAAAAATCAAACTAGACAGTCATATCATGCTCCCGCCTCTTTGTCCAGTCAGTGATCTTATAAGCCAACCTTTATCATAATGACAAAATAATGCGATAAGAAATAAAGCTAGAGGAAGTGGAGGCAGGGTAGTGGCTTCCTGTACCTTGCCACGTGGTTCAGTGGCATCTTCATTCATTCAACAGTACTGATTTTGTGAGCACTCTTCCGGGGGCTGGAGATTCAGCACTGGGCCAGATAAGTGTCTCTGCTCTAGCACAGCTTTCATTTTAGTGGGAAAGAGTCCAACTATCAACAAGTAAACAAGGAAGAGAATCTAAGATTGAGATGCATGCTATGAAGAAAATAAGCAAGACTGCGGTCACTGCCTCTGAAATGGCCCACAGTGGCCCTTCCTCCTGACATTCATGCCGTTGGGTAGTCCCCTCTCCCTTGCATAAAGCTAGTCCGACTGGCTGGTCCAATGTGGAAGAAGTGATGGTTTGTCGCTTTCAGGTTTCAATTAAGGAGACGCTATCGCTTCTGTTCTGGTCGGCCTCTCATGCTCTGGCTCACTCTGGGGCAGAGGCCAATGGCCATGCACCAAAGACACTCGACCACCTATGGGGAGCCCCACGTGGCAACTGCCTGTCCTCAAGAGAACGCGGAGACCCGCTGGCAAGGGGTGAACAGTCTTAGAGGCAGATCCTCCAGCCCTGCAGGGAACTGTACCTAGCTGACAGCTTCACTGCAGCCTCAAGAGTGCCCCTGAGCCTGACCTGACCACTAGCTCCCAGATTCCTGACAACAGAAAATGTGAGGTGGACAAGAAGTCTCGTTTTAAGCTGCTGATTTGGGGGCAGTTTGTTAGATTACAGGGATGATGAACTCAATCGGCTTTAGAAGAACTACTTGAGGAGATCATATTTGCTCCAAGACCTGAAGAACAAGAATGACTATGCAAGGGGACCCTTGGAAGAAGTGGGAGGCACTTGCAATGTTGGAGAAGCAACCTCATCTCGCCAGTCTGAGCCTGTGCACTCACTGGACCAGTCTCCATCCCACCCCTCCCGGGACTGCTGGCAACCCCCACTCATGCCCCGCCTCGTCTCCCACAGTTCTTCTCTTCCCTTCAGCATTTCTCAAGAGAGGAACTGTGCTGTGTGCTGTGCTCAGTCGCTCAGTCGTGTCTGACTCTTTGCAACCCTATGGACTGCAGCCTGCCAGGCTCCTCTGTCCAGAAAATTCTCCAGGCAAGAATACTGGAGTGGGTTGCCATGTACTCTTCCAGGGGAATCTTCCCAACCCAGAAATTGGACTGAGGTCTCCTGCACTGCAGGAGGATTTCTTACCGTCTAAGCCACCAGGGAAGCCTGGTGAAGAGAGGAACTAATGGGTTTTAAACCCCACAGTTTGGCCTAATGAGACCCCAGAGTGGTGTGGCCAGGAACAGTAGCGCCACAAATCCTCAGATGCAAAACTCAGCTCCACCAACTGACCAGAAAATGGGCTTCATCTCTCTGAACCTCACTTTTCTCACTTGCTTCCAAAGATTAAATGAAATAACATATGCAAAATAGCTCGGGCCTGGCACATGGGAAATACCTAGAGATGGGAGCTATCATTCTTTTCTTCCTTGTCTAGCCAAATCCCTCTCATTCTTCATAATCAAACCAAAGACAGAGCTCACCAAGAAGTTTCTGCCACTCTGCTTACCCCCTTTTTTGAATTTATAATGCATGCCTTGCCAGGTGGCACCTTCTCTGGGGGTCGATAGCACATGAGGGCTATTGCTGTCTTGGAAACTACAAGGGTATCTAGGATAATACCCAAGTTGTCAACTATTGTCTCTGGGCCTACCTTCCTCCAAAGTGTGATCAACATTTCCAAGCTCCTCCACAAATGGAGGGTTCCCCGTCCAGGAGTTCCCAAGTTCTCACCCACCATGATTAACTTCCAGATCGTAGCCTGTCTTCTCCTACTCAATTAGAAATCATTCAGGGCACATGCCTACAGTCTTTATTTTTGTGACCCTATGCCCCCATTACCCACTCCAAGTCTTAGAAGGTGTTGGTGTCCTTACTGATTGATTGATTCTCAAACCCACACTCACTAATCAATCAGTTTTTGTTTTATAACTGACCTCATCCACATTTACCCATGGCAAAGGCACCGTATGTCAGTTCTTATGTTGGACTAAATAAAGAGAAGAAATTTAGAAAGAGCTTCGCACATCATCTGGGTAATTGTCTTGTATTTATAATGGAGCAGATTAACGTCCCTGCATTAATAAATGACTCCAAATGCTGCTGCAAGGGCTGAGCACGATTGTCTGAGTTTATTACTTAACCCACTCAGTTAAAAAAAATGCTGTGATCTGATGTGATTCTGTGATCTGTTATGCAGAACCAAAATGTTCTTTAACTTCCGCAAGGAACAAAGCTATTCTCTGATAATGGGAGTGGGGTGGTCAGCTGGTTGATTCCAGACTTACCAGCACAGCCACCACAAGAGCCCAAAGAGAGGGTGGTTTTGTGGTCTGCTGAGCTCCTTGCCTGGCTTCCTTCCTAACATTCAAATCTAAGCCCACTTAAGCCTTTACTTTAATATCTGGCCCTGATCCACACTAGGGTGATAAGCTTGCCCACTTGCCCTAAGCTAACAAAGTACACGGAGCCTTAAGCCAATAGCCTAGATGGTTGGTAGGACTTCCTTCTGATCTGGGCTCATTTTGGCACTGGAACCCTAGCTCCCAGATAGTTTTCTGTTTTGTAACCAAGTGGCAGTATCTTGCCCTATAGATAAGCTCCAGATCCCAATCCATGTGGCTGGATCCCAATCCCATGGTAAAAACATTGCCTTCCTAGAATCCTGGGATTCGCCTATCCTGTTCTTGCTTGGGTTTGATAAATCTTGAGTTCCTCTTAAATTTTTAAATAATGATCCTCTACACCATCTCTTCTGATCTCCACTGACAATCCCCTTCATTGTGTATCAAAAGTGTTCGGTCCTTAAATAAGTGTTTCCCAAAATTTACATGTCATGGAACACTTAGAAAACAAGATTCATTCTTTTTCAAGATATAACTGATATTGTCGTTGTTCAATTGCAAAGTCGTGTCCAACTCTTTATTACCTCATGGACCTCAGCACATCAAGCCTCCCCCGTCCTTCACTACCACCCAGAGTTTGCCCAAACGCATGTCCATTGAGTAGTGATGCTATCCAACCATCTCATCCTCTGTCATCCTTGTTTCCTCCTGCCTTCAATCTTTCCCAGCATCAGGGTCTTTTCCAATAAGTCAGTTCTTCACCTCAGGTGACCAAAGTATTGGAACTTCAGCTTCAGCATCAGTCCTTCCAAGGAATAGTCAGGAATGATTTCCTTTAGGATGGACTGGTTGGATCTACTTGCTGCCCAATGGACTCTCAAAGAGTCTTCTCCAACACCACAATTTGAAGGCACCAATTCTTCAACACTCAGCCCTCTTTATGGCCCAACTCTCACATCTGTACATGACTACTGGAAAAACCATAGCTTTGACTATACAGACCTCTGTTGGCAAAGTGATGTCTCTGCTTTTTAATACGCTGTCTAAGTTTGCCATAGCTTTTATTCCAAGGAGAAAGTACCTTTTGGTTTCATGGCTGCAGTTACTGTTGACAGTGACTTTGGACCCAGGAAAATAAAACTTGCCACTGCTTCCACTTTTCCCCATCTATTAGCCATGAGGTGATGAGACCAGATGCCATGATCTTAGTTTGCTGAATGCTGAATTTTAAGCCAGCTTTTTCACTTTCCTCTTTTATCCTCATCCTCGTTAGTTTCTTTTCACTTTCTGCCATTAAACTGGTATCATCTGAATATCTGAGGTTACTGATATTTCTCCAGCAGTCTTGAATCCAGCTTGTGATTCATCCAGCCTGGAATTTACATAATGTAGTCTGCATATAAGTTAAGTAAGCAGGGTGACAATATACAGCCTTGATGTAATCCTTTCCCAATTTTGAACCAATTCATTCCTCCACACTCAGTTCTAACTGTTCCTTCTTGACCTGCATACAGATTTCTCAGGAAACAGATAAGGTGGTCTGGTATTCCCATATCTTTAAGAGTTTTCCACAATTTTTTGTTATTCACACAGTCAAAGACTTTAGCATAGTCAGTGAAGCAAAAGTAGATGTTTTTCTGGAATTCCTTTGCTTTTTCTATCATCCAGTGGATGCTGGCAATTTGATCTCTGGTTCCTCTGTCTGTTCTAAATCCAGCTTGCACATGTGAAGTCCTCGGTTCACATACTGTTGAAGCCTAGCTTAAAGGATTTTGAGCATAACCTTGCTGGCATGTGAGAGGAGTGCCCTTATACAGTAGTTTGAGCATTCTTTGGCATTGCCTTTCTTTGGAGTTTGAATGAAAATTGACCTTTTCCAGTCCTGTTGCCATGGCTGAGTTTTCCAAATTTGCTGGCATATTGACTGCAGCATTTTAACAGCATTATCTTTTAGGATTTGAAACAGCTCAGCTGGAATTCCATAACCTCCACTAGCTTTGTTTGCAGTGATGCTTCCTAAGGCCCACTTGACTTCACACCATCATGATTATCCGGGTCATTAAGGACCTTGTTTGTATAGTTCTTCTTCTGTGTATTCTTGCCACCTCTTCTTAATCTCTTCTGCTTCTGTTAAGTCTCCACCATTTTTGTCCTTTATTGAGCCCATCTTTGCATGAAATGTTCTCTTGGTATCTCCAATTTTCTTTAAGAGATCTCTAGTCTTTCCCATTCTATTGTTTTCCTCTATTTGTTTGCATTGTTCACTTACGAAGGCTTTCTTATCTCTCCTTTCTGGTCTTTGGAACTCTGCATTTAGATGGGTCTATCTTTCCCTTTCTCCTTTGCCTTTCGCTTCTCTTATTCTCTCGGTTATTTGTAAGGCCTCCTCAGATAGCCATTTTGCCTTCTTGCCTTTCTTTTTCTTTGGGATGGTTTTGATCACTGCCTCCTGTACAATGTTGCAAACCTCTGCCCACAGTTCTTCGGGCATTCTGTCTACCAGATCTAATCCCTTGAATCTATTCATCACCTCTACTTTTTAATCATAAGAAATTTGATTTAGCTTATACCTGAATGGCCTAGTGGTTTTCCCTACTGTCTTCAATTTCAGCCTGAATTTTGCAATAAGGAGCTCATGATTTGAGCCACAGTCAGTTTCAAGTCTTATTTTTGCTGGTCATATAGAGCTTCTCCATCTTTGGCTGCAAAGAATATAATCAACCTGATTTTGGTATTGACCATCAGGTGATGTCCAGGTGTAGAGTCATCTTTTGTGTTGTTGAAGAAAAGGGTGTTTTGCTATGACCAGTGTGTTCCCTTGGCAAAACTCTATTAGCCTTTTCCGTGCCTCATTTTGTACTCAAAGGCCATATTTGCTTCTTATTCTGAGTATCTTTTAACTTCCCACTTTTGAGTTCCAATCCCTTATGAAGAAAAGGACTTTTGCGGGGGTTAGTTCTAGAAGGTCTTGTAGGTCTTCATAGAACTGGTCAGCTTCACCTTCTTCAGCATCAGTGATTGGGGCATACACTTGGATAACTGTGATGCTGCCCAGTTTACCTTGAAATGAACCAAAATCATTCTGTGTTTTTGAGATTGCACCCAAGTGCTGCACTTTGGACACTTCGTTGACTGTGAGGGCTAATTCTTTTCTTCTAAGGGATTCTCGCCCACAGTAGTAGATATGATAGTCATCTGAGCTAAGTTCACCCATTCCTGTCCTTTTTAGTTCGTTGTTTCCTAAAATGTCAGTGTTACTCTTGCCATCTCATGCTTGACCACTTTCAATTTACCTTGAATCATGGACCTAACATTCCAGGTTCCTATGCAGTATTGTTCTTCACAGCATCAGACTTTACTTTCACCACCAGACACATCCACAACAGAGCACCGTTTCTGCTTTGGCCCAGCCTCTTCATCCTTTCTGGAACTATTTCTCTGCTCTTCCCTAGTAACATACTGAACACCTCCTGACCTGGGGGGCTTATCTTCCAGTGTCACATCCTTTCGCCCTTTCATACTGTTCATGGGGTTCTCAAGGCAGGAATGCTGAAGGGGTTTACCATTCCCTTCTCCGGTGGACCACATTTTGGCAGAACTCTCCACTGTGACCTGTCTGTCTTGGGTGGCCCCTCATGGGAAGGCTCATAGCTTCATTGAGTTACAAAAGGCTGTGATTCCTGTGGTCATTTTGGTTACCTTTCTGTGATTGTGGTTTTCATTCTGGAGGACGTGGGATTGTGGTCCTCGCTTCTTCTGTCTGTCCTGGAGTCTATAGGCTCTATGGTAACGCTAGTTGATGACATATTGCATTATATTAGTTTCAGATGGTCAACATAATGAGTCAACATTATATATATTTTAGCATGATCTACCCCACCCCAAGTGAGTTTAGCTAACATCTATAACCTCAAATAGTTACAACAATTTTTTTGTGTGAAGCTTATAAAATCTCTTCCTCAGTGGCTTTCAAAAATGCAATACGATATTATTAACTATAGACACCATGCTTATTCTCAGTCAGAGGTGACTGGTCCAGGAAGGGACCTCTAATCACCCCCGACACTTCTCCAGCCACACTCCTGCTGAGGGGACCACTATCTGGGTACACTGGTAACCTATCCAGGATTTGCATCCACGCCTGTTCTTCAGACAGCCTGTCCATAAGGGGCTAGCTGGCTTCTGGGTCCATCAGTCTAACGGCTGGTGTTTGGGTTGACTTAGAGTCAGACATGACTGAGTGACTTCACTTTCACTTTTCACTTTCATGCATTGGAGAAGGAAATGGCAACCCACTCCAGTGTTCTTGCCTGGAGAATCCCAGGGACAGCGGAGCCTGGTGGGCTGCCGTCTATGGGGTCGCACAGAGTTGGACACGGCTGAAGCGACTTAGCAGCAGCAGCAGCAGCAGACTTCCAGGTCTTCCTATTCTTTAGCCCTGGTTTTCTCTGTAAAGTAGTAATGCTTCTATATTGTACATCAACTCAGAGAAAGATGTAAGGGATGTAGGTAAAATGTGGCAAAGCTGAATTTTCTTCAAATCTAAGTTGTCCGTTCAAAAAGCCTTCCAATGGAAAAGAATGCGAACCTCAGAGATAAGGTAGAAGACTTGAAAAACAAGGCTTCTCTCTTCCTGCCTTCCATTATTTGTTTCCACATATATTTAGTGTTTTCAAATTGTGTCACTTTAAATCATATTTTTTGTTGCTGTTCAGTTGCCCAATCTTGGCTGACTCTCTGCAGCCCCACGGACGGCAACAGCCAGGCTCCCCTGTCCTTCACCATCTCCCAGAGCTCGCTCAGACTCACGTCCACTGAGTCAGTGATGCCATCCAGCCATCTCATCCTCTGTTGTCCCCTTCTCCTCCCACCTTCAATCTTTCTCAGCATCAGGGTCTTTTCGCATGAGTCAGCTCTTCGCATCAGGTGACCAAAGTATTGGAGCTTCAGCTTCAGCATCAGTCCTTCCAGTGAATATTCAGGATTGATTTCCTTTAGAATGAACTGGTTGGATCTCCTTGCAGTCCAAAGGACTTTCAAGAGTCTTCTGCAACACCACAGTTCAAAAGCATCAGTGCTTCAGCGTTCAACCTTTTTTATCGTCCAGGTCTCACATCTGTATATGACTACTGGAAAAGCCATAACTTTGACTCTATGGATCTGCTTATTAGCTCCCAAACTCTTGGTGCCTACCCTCTGCCACAGAATAGGCTAAACTCTTCCCAGGCATCATCTTGTTATTTCCTCACATCTCTGAGGCAGAAATCATCCCCAATTCACAGGTGAGCAAACTGAGGCTGAGGGTTAAACAACTTCCTCAGGAAGTGATTAACAGAATTTGAACTCAGGTCCACTTGATTCTAAAATCCTTGCTCTTCCATGAGATCAATCACGTAAAGCATTAGCACTGTTCCTGGCATATTGTGCTTAGCATGTTAGATATGATACTTACCACAAAGACTCTTTTTAAGCAATGTCACATTTCTTTCTTTGCCTTGACAAGTTGCAGCTTCAACCAAAGACAAGACGAGAAGTCCCCTTCTGGACCAAGTTTTCTCAGCGGTAAGTGAACCCAAGGAAGTGGCCACCTTCTCTAGCGCAGGAAAAGCACAACGCAGCTCTGTCTCCATGAAGGATCCTGCCATAGTGGCCGCCACCTAGGGTGGTTCATTGCGATTCTGTTTACTTTTTCTTCCACTGACTTCTCTTTACCCTCCCCCCCCTTTTTTTTGTATCTTTGACTTTAGTTGTACATAAGAATGCTTCATTTGTTCCCTCCCTCAGTTCCATCAAGCCAATGGGAAGGAAACAATCTGACCTTTCTTTCTTCAAGTCCATCAAATTAAGAACATTGTCTGAAGTACCACCACAAAAAAATAAAATAACGATGATGATGATGACAGTTAACACGCTCTTTGTAACCTACATATATTTCTTCTTCTTGCTTGGATAGCCTCAACAAAGAAGTTTCGAGAAATGAGCAGAAAGAAAGGGAAACTAAGTCTCCTTTAAAAGGATTCTTGTCAATCTTCAGGTTTTGCCTTATTTGCAACCAATTAGGCCAATGTTGATATCCTTTCACCACTGATTTTACTGAAACATTTACAGCAGTTAACATAACTGTACTGGCAAGATTTCCTGCAAGTACCAACTCTTCTGTTTGCCCAATTTTAAATAAATCTTCAATTCTCTTATTCCCTGAGCAGCCCTGGATATGTGTTAGCAATTGGTTTTAATGACACAGTCTCCATCTACCTCTCTTGCAAGGCATGGACAGTGCATACACCCTTGGGGTTACAAGCTTGTCTAGTTATGAAGAAATGTGGCCCTAGTTATATTTTCAGAGATCCCACATAAATAACTTTTGGCTGCAAAACAAGCAATTGAGTTATCTCTCTCAAGCTTTATCCCCCTTGGAATCTGGGGGATTGTAAACTCCCTCTTGCATGAGGACAGTATCATCTGGATTACCTAAGCCTAGAACAGTTCTTTGCCTGTAAAAAGTATTCAATAAATATTTGCTGACTAAATGAATGGCCATGTGAATAAATGAATATACTTCAAGCGCTAAATACTTTGGGTTGCCCTGGTGGCTCAGACAGTAAAGAATTTGCCTGCAATGCAGAAGACCCAGGTTCAGTCCCTGGGATGAGAAGATCCCCAGGAGAAGGAAATTGGCTACCCACTCCAGTATTCTTGCCTGGAAAATTCCATGGACAGAGAAGCCTGGCAGGACAGGCCATAGAGTCCATGGGTTTGCAAAAAGTTAAACACGACTGAGTGACTAACAGTTTCACTTAAGAGCTAAAGGATTAAAATACCACTGGATGCAGATCCGAAAGTGAGAATGCTGCTGTGTGGGGTTTTTATGGAATCAACCCATAAATAAATTGTTCCCTGCATGTTTCGTACTTCAAGAGGGTCCTCTCCTTATCAACAGGAAGTTAATCCCCACCGGAACCCTGTAAATATCAGGGTGCTTTCCTTCCAGTTTTTGTTAGTGTTACCATGCACTATTTCTCAGTAGAGCACCAAACAGTATGTTTTGGATGGTTCTCAGCACCGCAGGACACATAAAGTTCCTGTCCACAGTGAACGCAAAGATACCATCCAGTGCAACCTCCCAAGACGTCCTCACTTCTTACTCCCCTTCAGAACTGATTCTAAATTCTTGCCAAGTCAGTATCTAGGACTCCCACATTTCAGTTCAAACCTGATCAAATCTGATCAAGTCCTTCCTGACTTACCTTGTTGCCTTTGGCAATTGTATTTCCTGCTATGGCCCCACGTGCCTTTGTCTCAAGCATCGCCAAGCTCCCTGCCATCATACAAACATGCCTTATTCTTCCCTGTACCTAGACCTCCACTGTTAACTGCTCCCTCTGCCTAGATGTCCTTCCAGTCCCTGCATCCCACATCTACCCAACTAACTGGGACCCACCCTGCCAGGATAGCTCAAGGATCTCCTTGTTCTGGCTGCACGTCCTGCAGTGTCTCCAGCTCAGCCGCCACTCGGAGACTTGACTGCTGTGTGTTTCACGATCGGTCTCCCCCACCCTCCATTAACCACTTGGATCTCTGGAAATAGTTTGGCTTCCCCGTTTCTGATTTCTCAGTACTTAACACTACACACTGGAGCATACAACACACTCTACTGTAGGGTGCCCCGTGCATAAAGGATGTCAATAGCAATGCCAGGGAGCCTGCCACGTGCTAGGCTCTGGGAAGAAGACCAACATGGGCCCTTCCCTGTGTCCAGAGGGAAAAACAGACATTTAACCAGTCCTTTCTACTGTGATGTGAATAATAAAAGAGGAGGTGCAGAGGGAGTGCTCTGGACGAGTAGAGCCCGGGGCGCTGTCACAGCTGGGCCCACAAGGGCAGGATGAGCAGGGTCAGCTGGGCAAGGAAGGTGAGAAGGGTGCCCCCAGCAGAGGCAGGGTGTGGAGGCTCAAGAGTGACCTACTCTATCCACTCTCTTTTACAGCTTTATTAAAGCAGTCAGAGTCAGGCTCTCACGTCCAGTTACCCAGTTATGCAGGCTTAGATCCCGTGCCTGCTCCGTGCAACCCTGGGCAAGTCACAAATCAGCCGGGCTTCTCACTTCTGTCGAGCGGGCGTCATGAGCCTACTCTGTGACAAATTTCCTACTGGCAGGATCATCTGTTTAAAGTGCCCAGCACACAGGCTGGGCCTCCCTGGTGGCTCAGACGCTAAAGAATCCGCTCACAGTGCAGAAGACCTGGGCTCCATCCCTGAGTTTGGAAGATCCCCCGGAGGAGGACATGGCAACCCACTCCAGTGTTCTTGCCTGGAGAACCCCAGTGAACAGAGGGGCCTGGTGGGCTATAGCAATAGGGTCGCAAAGAGCTGGACACGACTGAGCGACTAAGCGCAGGCAGCGCACAGTCTGGCTCCTAGTAAGAGCCCTGTAGAGATCACCTCTTATCATTTATTATTTTATTATTATTCAGCAAACATTTATGGGCCTGCCCACCCTGCACTAGGTACTTACTGATCACAGGATTTTAAAAAAAAGGTGGGGGGAGGAGTACACACTACTGCTGACACGGGAAAGGCAGGAGACAGATGAGAGCGAAGGCGGGCGATGCCCACGAAGCGGCCAATAAAAGATGGCCTGGGTGCTTGCTGCTGGTGTTAGAAGTAATAATGGTAATAAGTACAGTGGAGTGCCCATGTGGCGACCAGGAGCTCGTTCACGCCCCGCCTTCCCGCCTGCTTCCGTACCCTGCCTGTGATGCGTGTGTCTCCCCCAAGCCGGTCCCAGCACTGTCAGCGATAAAGGCCTAACACCGGTCCCACCTCCTCCGCAAAACTCCCTCCCATCCAAACCTCATCCGGCCCCTCACTGCTCCAGTTTATTGCTGAAAGAAAGAAAGCATTTTGTCTTGTTCGCTGCTTTCTCACAAGTGGGCCTTGAACAACAGATCAGCCTGTAGGAAGTGTGTTCTACAACCTTAAAACAAGGAAGAGACTGGACCCAGGAACCATTCCAAGGAATCAAAGGAATACGTTTGTCATGAAAATGTCACATGTCAAAAGTGGCCGACAAATCGTGTGGCATCTTGGGATCACTTTATTACAGATAACTTTCCTCACTGTCTGTTAAAAAATAGTTTCTCCATCTCTGGTCAGACCTAGTAAGTCAGAATACCCGTGGGTGAAACGTGTGACTCTTGTTTTTAACATGCTGCCCAAGTGATAATTATCCAAAAAAGCAAACTTGGGAAATACTAGTTTGTTCCAGTTACTGCAGCTGAGAACCAAATACCCAAGACTAAGGGGTATAAAGTAACAACTTTATTATCCTCATGGATTCTGGGAGCCAGAAATTTCAAGAAGGGGAAGGAGCACGTCTTGTCTCTGCTC
>SJYC01027255.1:0-42118 GCA_006408675.1 Madoqua kirkii
CAGCATCCGCTGGATCATCGAAAAAGTGAGAGAGTTCCAGAAAAATATCTATTTCTGCTTTATTGACTAGGCCAAAGCCTTTGACTATGTGGATCACAATAAACTGTGGAAAATTCTGAAAGAAAAGGGAATACCAGACCATCTGACCTGCCTCCTGGAAAATCTGTATGCAGGTCAGGAAGCAACAGTTAGAACTGGACATGAAACAACACACTGGTTCCAAATCAGGAAAGGAGTACCTCAAGGCTGCATATTGTCACTCTGCTTATTTAACTTATATGCAGAGTGCATCATGAGAAACGCTGGGCTGGAAGAAGCACAAGCTGGAATCCAGATTGCCGGGAGAAATATCAATAACTTCAGATATGCAGATGACACAACCCTGATGGCAAAAATTGAAGAAGAACTAAAGAGCCTCTTGATGAAAGTGAAAGAGGAGAATAAAAATGTTGGCTAAAACTCAACATTAAGAAAACAAAGATCATGGCATCTGGTCCCATTACTTCATGGCAAATAGATACAAAAACAATGGAAACAGTGACAGACTTTATTTTGGGGGGCTCCAAAATCACTGTAGATGTTGACTGCAGCCATGAAATTAAAAGATGCTTACTTGGAAGAAAAGCTATGACCAATCTAGACAGAATATTAAAAAAACAGAGACATTACTTTGCCAACTAAGGTCCGTCTAGTCAAGGCTATGGTTTCTCCAATAGTCATGTATGGATGTGAGAGTTGGACTATAAAGAAAGCTGAGCACCGAAGAATTGATGCTTTTGAACTGTGGTGTTGGAAAAGACTCTTGAGAGTCCCTTGGACTGCAAGGAGATCAAACCAGTCAATCCTAAAAGAAATCAACCCTGAATCTTCACCGGAAGAACTGATGTTGAACCTGAAACTCCAATATTTTGGCCACCTATGGTGAAGAACTGATTCATTTGAAAAGACCCTGTTGCTGGGAAAGATTGAAGATGGAGGAGAAGGGGACGACAGAGGATGAGATGGTTGGATGGCATCACCAACTCAATGGACGTGAGTTTGAGTAAACTCCAGGAGTTGGTGATGGACAGGGAAGCCTGGTGTGCTGCAGTCCATGGGGTTGCAAAGACTCGGACACGACTGAGCAACTGAACTGAACTGACACCTGAAGAGGTGAAAGATGAATACTCCCTCCAAGGAGCAGAACATAGGGAAGCCTCAAAGCCAAAGGAGAACAAAAACAAGAACTAAAGGAAACTGAAGCCTCTGGCACATACAGCTGAAATAAAGATTAAACACAGTCCAACTCCTACTCAGATTAACATAAATCCTCCCCCTAAAAACCTATTTCACTCAATTCATAGTTCCCAAAACAACACGCCTGTCTTTCAACAAAAATTACTAGGTGTGACAAAAGACCAGGAAAAACAGTCTGTACAGAAAAAAAAAAAATCATCAGAACCATATTCAAATTCCAACTCATATTTGAGTTGGAAGGCCACCCACACAGTATTCTTGAGCTTCCCTAGAGGCTCGGACAATGAAGAATCCACATGCAAGGCAAGAGACCTGGATTCAATCCCTGGGTTGGAAAGATCCCCTGGAGGAGGGCATGGCAACCCACTCCAGTATTCCTACCTGGAGAATCCCATGGACAGAGGAGCCTGGCAGGCTGCAGTCCATGGGGTCGCAAAGAGTCAGACACAACTGAGCAAGTTGGTGGGCTGCCCTGGTGGCTCAGCTGGTAAAGCATCTGTTTGCAATGCAGGAGACCTGGGTTCAGTCCCTGAGTTGGGAAGATCCCCTGGAGAAAGGAAAGGCTACCCATTCCAGTATTCTGGCCTGGAGAATTCCATAGACTGTATAGTCCATGGGGTTGCAAGGAGTTGGACACAACTGAACAACTTGCACTTCACTTCACGTCATGCAAGAAAAGATGGGAAATGTAAGCAAGGAGATGGAAATTCAAAGAAAAAGAAACAGAAGGAAATGATAGAAATCATAACAAAAGAATAGAAATAAAGAACGTCTTTTCATCAGTAGAGAGAGTGGAAGCTCAGCCTCAGGTGACAGAGCAGATGGTGTTGGCATCCAGAAAGAAAAGGAGAAAAGGACAGAGGAACCAGCTTAGGCCAAAGATGATGTTTTTCATTTTTGACCTGAAAGAGATGGTTTCCCAGGTAGGTGGTCATGAGGGTTAACAAGTAGAGATAAACTGAAAGCGAAGCGAAGTCACTCAGTCATGTCCAACTCTTTGTGACCCCATGGATGGTAGCCCACCAGGCTCCTCCATCCATAGAATTTTCCAGGCAAGAGTACTGGAGTGAGTTGCCATTTTCTTCTCCAAAAGAGAAGACGTCAAGAAGTGGTTTAAGAAAGCTGTAAAAGTGCACGCTGGGTTTGGCATTAGGCCATTACTGGTGGTTAGGGTCAGAGCATAAAAGCCAAGGCAGCTTCCCTGGGATGCTGGGGCAGGATCCAGATTTCAGGAGTGGTAGGGGAAGTCAAGGAAGAGCGAGAGAGCATGTAGGGAGCCGAGGCCCCTCTCGAAAACTCTGGACAGGAATGGGGTGTGGCAGGGCGGAAGGACAGTAGATTCAGGATGAAGGACTGGAGAAGGTTTCTAAAAATGCAGGAGTTGTGGGACTGTTCCTAAGTTTAGCACAAAAGATTAAATGTGTCAGTACAAAGAGAACAGATTCATTGAGGAAGTATTCGGTAGGACTGGGACCCTAAATGCAGGAGAAAGAATCACCTTCAGAAAGAAGGCCATCCCTTCCACTGAGAGATCTCTCAATAGCAGAAAGAGTGAAGGTGGAAATGAGGCTATGGATACAGATAAGTGTGCAGAGGCAAGAAACCGAAAGGATCCATGCAGACTGCTTGAGAGAGCCAGATTAATCTGTAGACTGGTCATTTTCAAACACTTTTCATTTTGTACTTGATTTGAGCACCCCCTGAAAATACGTGTAACTATTTATATGTCATATTAATGCCACTGTCAATATTTGTTTAACTAAAGCTTAATTTCTTTCTGTATCTAGATTAAAAGGCATTGTATACTGCATGCACCACAGGCCCTAGGGTCACTGTGCTCCCTCCCTAGAGCAAGCATGTGGAAGGTGCCAGTCTGCAGCAGTTAACTTTTTTAATATAAATTGATTTATTTTAATTGGAGGCTAATTACTTTATGTGAGATAAACTCAGCCACCACAAGCCTAACTCTTCAACTTAGCTTCTGAATCAGCCTGACCACACACATGGACCTCAGTGCACCTCTCCTCAACACTCATGCCCACATACCTTGGAGACCAACTCGGTCCTCCAGCGTCTATCTTGAGCCGAGAAACATTGGCCCAGTTTCCTGTCCCAGCTTCCTTCCCGGTAGAGCTCTCTGACTTGATAAATTGATGAACAACATTTAGAGATCCACATCCTCCTGGAGTTATTCCCTCCGATGTCCCCTTCTTGCATGTGGTGCCTAAAGGCAATCCCCACACAGTCTTTCCTGGACTTGCAGACAAAAGTCAACAATTCTGAACTAGTCTACAGCAGTTCTGCACTGCTGGCCGAGTTTTGCTGTCCCCTCCCTTGTTGTCAGCTGTCATTTCCCTCTTCCATTAGGGTGATTGTGACTTGTAACTTCCCTGCCCTCTCCCAATCTGCTCTTTCTTAGCTGCTCTGGGCTGCGGACAAAAGACACCGTAAATGTTGAGGCTAGAATACTAAGTGGGAATTGAGAATAAGCAATGAAGGGCCCCGGATTTCACGCACAAACATGACTCTTCTGCCTCCTATCTTTAAGGCCTTTTCCACTTACCTTTTTAGACCAAAGCTGTGTTCCAGACTGGCCTCTACATTAATGACATATCACCATATGTATCTTGAGTTTCCTTACAGCAAAATAAATACCAACCTTCTTTATGATGCCATCATCATGATCAAGCTTCAACAAAATAAACAATTTATTGCCCCATAAGAATTCAATAGAGGGAAGTTTTTCCAGCGTAATGTATTCTTCACCCCGTGTTAGCAAAGTATATTCATAAAATTAGTGCAAATGGCCACCACTCATATACTTATGTTCTCCTTTCAGCTTTTACGTTAGGAGTGGCCCTAACTCTTTTATCTTATTTCACTCTGTACAACATGAGCCAGTCAACAGAACTGAGAACCATCTTCCGGGTGACCTTGACTAGGTGAAACCCGGAGAAGAGTTAAGGAAGCAAACACCCGTGCAGCTGATTCCCCAGGAGTGCCCCGGCTACAGAACAGAGAAGCGTCTAGTACCTGCTCCATCTGTACCCACTCACCTCATTTTTATTATAAGCCACAAATGGCAAAATCAATGGGGAGAGATGAAACTGGAATATAAAGAGGCCTGAAATGGCTGCAAATCACTGCGTTCCCTGGGAGGCCTGAGTGGAAACTCCTTGGAGGGTTTCACTGAGAGGCTCTGCGATTCAGCCAAACTACTGAGTATCTCCCCCAGGACCTTACTCCCAAGTGGACAAACGGGCTCTGCGCTGCTCCCTGACCATCCAGGGAGGGACGATCGTCCCAGGCCCCAGGTTGTTGTAAGCCCGTGCCCAGGGGCGAGACGCTCGCACCAGGGAAGGGGGAAAAGCACAGCTGATCTGCTTGGTGACGGCAAAGCAGTGCTCGTCCCTAAGCCTCTAGCCAGCAGGATGGGGGACCAGCGGGCCAGCAATGGGTGCATAAAACAGAGAGCGGTGGGGAGGGCTCGCCAGCCGGGCTGACTGTGTTGCTTCAGTAGCTGCACTCTCTCTTGCTAAGAAGGGAAGGGCATTACCCCATGGTGGGATGCCTTCTCGCTCCCTGCTGTTCTTGGTAGAAATCTTCCTGGAAATATCCGACTCCCTCTTCTCCCATATTCATTTTTAACTCTACAATAATTCATTCATCCACTGTTCCCAATAGTCAACAAACTTTTACTACGTATCAGGTATTTTTCCAGGTGCTGAATCCCTGTACATCCTAGAAAGAGAACAAAAAGGTAAATTAAATATGTAGTTTTTTAAAAAAAAGGAAATAAGTCAGGTGCCATGAAGGAAAATCAACAGGGTTATGAAAGAGAGAGCACTGGGGACAGAAAGGCCTCTCTAAGGAGATAAAGTCTGAGCAGGACCACGAAGAGCAAGAAGGAGCAGCCACGGGCAGATCTGGGAAGAACGCTTCAGAGGAATTGGCAAGTAAACACAACGCATCCAAGCGGGAGCCCGCAAGAGGTGCTAGTGGCTGGGATTAACCTGGCAGTGGTTAGGATAAGGGAAGTGGTTAGGTTCAGGACAGGTTATGAAGCTGGAACAGACAGGATGGGATGTGGAGTAAAGGAGAAAGAGAAGAGTCAAGGAAAGCTCCAAAGGACTAAGCCTGAACACATGGATATATGGTGGTGCTCCCAGCGGTGATGGGGAAGAGAAGACCCAAGGGTGAGCAGTGGTCCCCCACACCCAGATGGGGGCGCCAGAGCACAGGGATGAAGAGTGGCTCTAGAGACAGTGAAAAGAGGCGGTATAGATGAACAGCAATCCTCCCAACACAAAGGAGGAAAAAGAACACAGGAGGAATGGGGGCCCGCCAACAGAGACAGGGAAGACGGAAGGAAGCTCAGATGTGAAGGAGGCAAGCGAAAACCACATTAGACCCTTTGATTAAGATTTATTATTCTGCCTGTCAAGGGAATTGCAGCTGTTACAATTCTGCCCCTTCCAAGTATGTTCATAATATAATATTTCCACTTCTGGGAACTACCTAATTAAAAGTAGGAACGAATATATTCCAGGCCCATCATTTGTTGTTCAGTCACTCACTAGTGTCTGACTATTCGTGACCCCATGGACTGCAGCAGGCCAGTCTCCCCTATCCTTCACAATCTCCTGGAGCTTGCTCAAACTCATGTCCATTGAATCAGTGATGCTGTCCAACCATCTCATCCTCTGCCATCCCCTTCTCTTCCTGCCTTCAATCTTTCCCAGCATCAGAGTCTTTTCAAATGAGTTGGCTCTTCACATAGGATGGCGAAAGTATTAGAGCTTCAGCTTCAGCACCAGTCCTTCCAATGAAGATTCAGGGTTGATTTCCTTTAGGATTGACTGGTTTGATCTCTTTGCAGTCCAAGGGACTCTCAAGAGTCTTCTCCAACACCACAGTTCAAAAGCATCAATTCTTCAGGGATCAACCTTCTTTATGGTCCAACTCTCTCATCCATATATGACTACTGGAAAAACCATAGCTTTGACTATATGGACCCTCGTCAGCAAAGTGATGTCTCTGCTTTCTAATATGCTGTCTAGGTTTGTCACAGCTTTTAATTACACCTTTTAATTTCATGGCTGCAGTCACCATCTGCAGTAATTTTAGAGCCCAAGAAAATAAAATCTGTCACTGCTTCCATTTTTTTCCCCATCTATTTGCCATGAAGTGAGGGGATCAGATGCCATGATCTTAGTTTTTTGAATGTTGAATTTTAAACCAATTTTTTCACTCTCCTCTTTTACCTTCATCAAGAAGCTCTTAGCTCCTTTTCATTTCTGCCTTTAGGATAGTATCATTTGCATATCTGACATAATTGATATTTCTCCCAGCAATCTTGATTTCAGCTTGTGATTCACCCAGGCTGGCATTTTGCATGATGTACTCTGCATACAAGTTAAATAAGCAGGGTGACAATATACAGCCTTGATGTAATCCTTTCCCAATTTGGAATCAATCTGTTGGCCGATGTCTAGTTCTAACTGTTGCTTCTTGACCTGCATACAGGTTTATCAGGAGGCAGGTAAGGTGGACTGGTATTCCCATCTCTTTAAGAATTTCCCACAGTTTGTTTTGATCCACACAGTCAAAGACTTTATAGCACAGTCAATGAAGCGGAAGTAGAGGTTTTTCTGAAATTCCTTTGCTTTTTCCAATGGATGTTGGCAATTTAATCTCTGGTTCCTCTGCCTTTTCTAAATCTACCTGTACATCAGGAAGTTCTTAGTTCATATACTGCTGAAGCCTAGTTTGAAGGATTTTGAGCATTACCTTGCCAGCATGTGAAATGAGTGCAATTGTGTGGTAGTTTGAACATTTTTTGGCATTGCCCTTCTTTGGGATTGAAATGAAAACTGACATTTTCCAGTCCTGTGGCCACTGTTGAGTTTTCCAAGTTTGCTGGCATATTAAGTGCAGGACTTTAACAGCATCATTTTTTAGGATAATATGTGCACAAAATATACAGATGACCAGAAAGAAAGAGTGAGAGGGAGCAATGAGATGAGGTCTGTGGGCCAGGCAGGAGCTAGGTCATGAAGCCTTACCAGCTGTGTTACAGCAGGTGGGTACTTAACCCTCCTGGGCTTTAGTTTGTGCATCTGCAAAATCAGGATGATAATAATAGTACATACCTGGGGCTATTCATGAACTATGATTTGTAAAGTTCTTAGAATGATGACTAACATGTAATTAGTATTATAGAAAAGATTTTAATTTAACAAATAAATAAAGTTTTGATCTCTTGCTAAGCAATGGGAAGAAATTAGCAGGGAATGACATGATTAGATTCTACTAATGAAACAAATGAACATTTAAATGTATTTTTTAGTTGTAAACAAAGTAGTGATGAAGATTATGGCATCTATATTTGAGAAGTCACCAAGATATTTATTAATACATTCCTTTTAATACATTAAATTGTAGTCTAGTGACCAGAAGGATCTCAGGCCTACAAACTATGTATGGAGAAGCAAAGCTTATATAGTGAGTATGTCTCAGATTCTGAACATGGAAATTGTCTTCAGAGCCCTTCCCAGGGTTCAGCAAATTCTCAAAGGCTTGTTTTTGTTCTTTTTATGTACACTTTGGTGGGAAAGTTGGTGATGACAAAGTGTTCAAAAGGTGGAAAGTCAAAAGGAAGGAGAAATCTATGGCTCTGGTGAAGATTGCCGCTAGTCACCTTCTATCTCTGACCAGTTATTCTAAGCAACCCATGTTGGTGGCCCCCTTACCCAGTTGCTGAAGCATCCTATCCAGCGGCCACATCACACTCATTTATCTGGAGATAATAAGGCACTTTGGCCAAGCGCACATCTTGTTCATGGACAAGATGTGACCACGAAGCTCCAGATTACATACAGCCTCACTGAGAGCAGTACAAAGAGGAAAGGAGGTTTTCGTGGGGGAGCAACATGTTGGCTTGTGTTTTGGACAGATAACCAGCAGGAATACAGAGGACATCGAGTTGGGGAGACAGGTTAAGAGGCTGTGCCTATAATCTAAGCCTAGTGATGAGACCCTGAGCTAAATCTTTGCTGCTGCTGCTGCTGCTAAGTCACTTCAGTTGTGTCCGACTCTGTGCAACCCCACAGACAGCAGCCCAACAGACTTCTCTGCCCAGGGAACTCTCCAGGCAAGAATACTGGAGTGGGTTGTCATTTCCTTCTCCAATGCATGCATGCATGCCAAGTCGCTTCAATCATGTCTGACTCTGTGTGACCCCATAGATGGCAGCCCACCAGGCTCCTCTGTCCACAGGACTCTCCAGGCAAGAATACTGGAATGGGTTGCCATTTCTTTCTCCATAACTAAATCTTTTTTAATCATGAGGAAGCAAAGAGGAAGATGAGTCCTGCTGACTATAGAAAGGCAGACTCAACATATCTCAGCAGTTCTTTGGAGGCAGACCTCTGTCCACAGGACTCTTCAGGCAAGAATACTGGAGTGGGTTGCCATTTCTTTCTCCATAACTAAATCTTTTTTAATCATGAGGAAGCAAAGAGGAAGATGAGTCCTGCTGACTATAGAAAGGCAGACTCAACATATCTCAGCAGTTCTTTGGAGGCAGGTGAAGTTTCCAGCTTAGGACGCTGGGGGATCGTGAAGTCCTGGAAAGAGGTCAGAACACAGGAAGACAGAAGGTCAGGAGGGAGGCAGCTCATGGGAGAGGCTTCAGCCATGGTACACTTGAGCTCCGTGTAGCCAAAGTTGTGTCAAGTAGGTCATACCCAGTAGGTCATACCCTCTTTCCTGTGTATTAACACCTCTTGGGCTCAAGAGCCATTCAGACAGGGGCGCAGTGTAGTTCAACAGTCTCATTAAGCACCTGCTGTGTGCCATGCCTAAAGCAATGCTAAACATTCATTATTTCACTTCGTCCTCTACAGCCTCATCCCGTAGGCTTGTCAGCTCCATGTTGACATATGCGGGAACTATGGCTCAGAGAGCTTGATTAATTTTCCCAAGGCCAGAGAGTCTTGGTGCCATGTTCTTCTCACCGCTTGTCTCTGTAGCAACCCTAGGCACCCCACTCTGGGTTCTCCCACTCTAGCCTCCTGTTCTGAGTCCTTGGGGAGGAAAAGTGGGCCTCAATTTTACCTGATTAGAAGTTTAAGAAAAACTTGTGCTCAAAGAACTCAGGAGAAGAGTCCCCCTAAGCCTGCCTCATAACCTCCTACCCTGGAGAAGCAACGCTGCATGGTGGTGATGGGCACAGACTCTGAAGTCAGCCTCCTGCATTTCCATCCCTGCCCTCCCAGCTAGTTGTGTGAGCTGTGGTAGGTTCTTTAACCTCTCTGTCCTTTGCTTTACCCCCTTGTAATAAAGGAGTAATATTGTACTAAAGCAATATTACTTATTGTTATTGTGAACATTGAGTTAACGTAGAGAAAGAAAGTACTTAGAATAACATCTGGCACATGATATGTACTATATACATGGAGCCGTATTACGAAACTGACAGTCCTGTTAGAATATGCCTAGAGATATCAATTTTACTGCCAATCTCCTTGAGATTCTGTGGTCTAACAGAAGCTAGCAGGCCATTATTATTACTGGGCCCTGGTAATAAGTAAATAATTAAAATTACATTATTAATGCTTCTCGTTAAGTTTTTTTCCTACCTAATTAAGTCCATCCATTGACTCTGCAAAATCTTATTAATCTGACGTGAAGTGCCAAATTAGAGGTCGGTAAACTTAGGAAGTGAATCAGAAAAATACCTGTCTAGATGTAGCTTACTGTATTAAGTAAACTCAATCAAACACAGTGATCAATTTGTTCGAACAATCAGCCAACTCAGTAAAACCTGTTTTCTGGTCTATGTTTCTTTTCTCCTCAATCAGAACAAAGACATGGTTCAAAAATGGTAGTTACTAATTTGGACATCAACATGGCATCACTATACTCTCAAGGAAGTTCAAGAAATCTCCCTCAGGTTCCATGGGGAAGTATGACCCACAGATGTGAAGTGGCTGAGCCAAAGCCACCAGGCTGACCCCATCATAGTTAAAAAAGAAATCCATCTCTCTAACTCCAAACACAGGGAGCTTTCCACTAAAACATGCTGACTTGACACTCCACTCACCTCTCTCCTAGGTCACTGTTCAACATCCTTCTTTGATCATGTAACCCTATCAATAAAAAACAATTGAGCAGACAACACATATATGCATTATAAATATTCTACTGTACCAATACATTAATTACACTATAAAAATGACATAAAACTATACATGTAAGACCTGAGCTTTCTTTGTGACCTAAGTGGATTATCTTGGGCACACTCAGGACAAATAATATTCTCACTTTCAAAGATCACAGTTCTGTGTGCTGTCCAGGAAGCCCATGGAAACAATCAGTTCAGTTCAGTTCAGTTGCTCAGTTGTGTCTGACCCTTTGTGACCCCGTGAACTCAGCACACCAGGCTTCCCTGTCCAGCACCAACTCCCAGAGTTTACTCCAACTCATGTCCATTAAGTCAGTGATGCCATCCAACCATCTCATCCTCTGTTGTCCCCTTCTCCTCCAGCCTTCAATCTTTCCCAGCATCAAGGTCTTTTCCAGTGAGTCAGTTCTTCACATCAAGTGGCCAAAGTGTTGGAGTTTCAGTTTCAGCATCAGTCCTTCCAATGAACATTCAGGACTGATTTTCTTTAGGATGGACTGGTTGGATCTCCTTGCAGTCCAAGGGACTCTCAAGAGTCTCCTCCAACACCACAGTTCAAAAGCATCAATTCTTCAGTGCTCAGCTTTCTTTATAGTCCAACTCTCACATCCATACATGACCACAGGAAAAACCATAGCCTTGATTAGATAGACCTTTGTTGGCAAACAGTATGGGACTGTATTGTATTCTATTGTCACTATAACTGATCATCACAAATTTAGCAGCTTAAAACTGCATATTTATTTTCCAATAAGATCCGTGAGTTAGGAATCCAGACACAGCGAAGCTCAGTTGGTTCTCTCTAGGTGTCTCACAGGCTGAGATCAAGGTACTGCTTTCCTCTCTGGAATGCTAGGGGTGAAGTCAGGTCCCTGAGGTTGTAGGACTAAGACCCCCATTTCCTTGCCAGCTCTTAATCAGGGATTGATCCCAGCTTCTTGAGGCTGCTCATCCTTCCAGGCTTGGGGCCATTCACCTTCAAAGCCAGAGATGGTAGGCTGAATCTTTCCCAGACTTCAAATCTCTCTGATTTTCCTTCTGCCTCATCTCTCTGACAGGTCATATCAGTCGCTGAGACTCAATTTCTTCCACAGAAAAATAAGGAAAATAGCATCTACCTCAGATGACTGATTTGAGGATTAAATGCAATAATAGATATGAAATTATTTTGAATACTGTGAAGCAATAGCTGTGACAAGAGGTCAGACTTGGGGAGAATTAAAAGGAAAAAGAAGGACAAGGAAGCTTTTCTCTGCATTAAGATGATCAGTATGACTCTGATTATAGAAGAGTAAGTGTCCACAGAACACTAAAAGTAAGGGAGATATTATATTTAAAATATTTTGTAAGTGCTATAGTGATACATAAAAGTTGGCAGTTTTTATAAAATATCATACACCAAATGAAACATAAATTAACTTTAGAGTTTATCAAGATTTACTCTATATCCCCAAAAGGATCAGAATTTAAAACATAAATGAGGAAAAACTGAATATGAGCTTGTACAAGACAGAGAGCCTGTAGATATGCAAATACCATTGGTGAGAACAAGGGTGTCTTGGGCTCCATAGATAGCGTCCTGGGGTCAATTACTTAACTTCATGCTTCAAATGCAAAATGGGAATAATAATAGCACCTATCTTAGGGTTGTGACAATTAAACACACATGTAGGACATTCAACATGGTACCAGTCAATAAATATTATCTATCACTTTATCATTGGACTCAAAAGAATGAGATTATGATCAGTGAGTCATAAAGCCAAAATATGGCAACCAATCATCTATGGCTACCTCACAGCCCTTTTAAGGCAATAAAAAGACTCACGTATCCTTCAAAAACTAAAAATATGCAATAAGAATAAAAATCTTCGAGTCACTGCAGATAATGGGTGTTTTACCCACTGTGTACTCTACCCTGATGCTGTCTTTTTGTAGCTTGCAGGATTTGGAGCAATAATTCAGCTAAAGGCAAAGGGTTGTATGAATGTGCAGTTCTGGAGGATGCTTCCAGCAGGTGCATCTTCATCCTGAGAAGATTTAGTCAGGGCTCGGTTGCATAGACGGTTAACACCTGGTGGTTTTTATAGCACGTGCTCAACTAAGAGTAATGGCAAAGGAGAGGGCCGGGCGTAGACAGATGTATTACACTCTGGGTGTGAGTAAACGCTGCGTTCTCCAGCTGCACTTCACACATGCGAGGATTACACACACCCAGCAACCGTGCCCCAGTCCTGGCAGAATTTCAAGTGCTCTGAGCTTGAATGCCCCCCGAGAGACCTGTTGAGGAACCAAAAGAAAGTTAAAAAAGAGATTTGAAATATCAAATGCCTTACTGCCTGATGTGTTACTGTTTAACGGATGTAATTTAAAATGAAAATCAAAGGACTTTTCCTTTCAATGTGACAGGCCCAGGGGAAACGCTTAAAGTAGAAAACATGGAGCAAATCCAAGTAAAGATGACGTGAGAGACGAAAGGAAGACAACACTGGAGGGAAAGGCAGCGAGAGAGCTATGAAAGGGTAACTCATAAAGGAGACTTCAGAAAGGCCGGAAATTTGGAGACTATTTGAAAACCTTCACTTCTTCATTGCTGCTGCTGTTCGGTCGCTAAGTCGTGTCTGACTCTGCGACCCCGTGGCCTGCAGCACGCCAGGCTTCCCTGTCCTTCCCCATCTCCCAGCGTTTGCCCAAACTCATATCCACACAACAGGCATTAACTGACCGCCTACAGTGTATCAAGCAACACGGTAGGAGCCTCAGAGAGCTAACCTACACGGGGAGTAATTAAACAGAGCCGGACTCTTTGTGGCAGAAGAAAGCAAAAACAGAATGGCCTCGAAAGGACAGAGCAGGGGCAGCGAGCTCTGCAGCATCAGGGGAGCAGGAGGAAGCAAACACGGGGGGGCGGTGGGGAACAGAAGAGGGAGGCAGAGCTGCCCCAACCAGAGGGACAACTCTCTGGACCTCAGTTGTCCCAGGCATCAGAGAAATGTCTCGGGCTGTGTAATTAGCTCGAGAATCCTGTAAGCAGATGGGAGTTTTTGAAGCCTCTCATTCTTCACACTCCACCTTCAAAATGCTGGAAAAGCCTATCATTCAAAATAGACATCTAGACTCTGACATCCTCTCGCTCTCCTCAGCCATAGCTATCCCTGGGGCTGAGCCAACGTCCCCTCTTATCTGCCTTGATGCTACAGCCTCCTCACCAGGCCGCTTCTTACACTGCAGCCTCAAGAGAAACAGGAGCAAGCCCATGCTCCAGGAGCGTGGCCGTCCTCTGTCCAGAATGCCGCGGTGCCTCCCCACTGCCTCGGGCTCGTGGATGCCACACGGCCTCTACTCCACGTCACCTCCACTCCCCTTATGCCCCCCTCACATGCTCCTCTCCAGCACTTCTGACCTATTTGCCATTCTTCCAACTCTCTTGCCTGGATACCCTCTCTCTTCTCCAGCAGTTCCCTCTGCCAGAAAGGCCCTTGCCCTGGTTTCATTCTGCAAATATTTCTGACTCCCTCAATGCTTTTCTCAAATTTTGTCACTGAGCAGGAACTTATGGGGCCTTCCTGGGACAGAACCCTCCCCCATATCCTCTGCTTTAGCTCCTCTCTGAAGGACCTAGACAATAGCATCCGATGCATGTTTTTGAGTTGATTCTAAAACTTCCACCAAATGGAAAATGTTAACCACTTGATGACCATGAGCACGTAGCCCCCAGGCCTTCCGGAGTCTCAGTTCAGTTCAGTTGAGTCACTCAGTCGTGTCTGACTCTTTGCAACCCCATGGACTGCAGCAGACCAGGGCCCTGTGCCCATCACCAGAGTTTGATCAAACTCATGCCCATTGAGTAGGTGATCCCATCCAGCCATCTCATCCTCTGTCATCCCCTTCTCCTCCTGCCTTCAATCTTTCCCAGCATCAGGGTCTTTTCAAATGAGTCAGCTCTTCTCATCAGGTAGCCAAAGTATTGGAGTTTCATTTTCAACATCAGTCCTTCCAATGAATATTCAGGACTGATTTCCTTCAGGATGGACTGGTTGGACCTCTTTGCTGGAGATCCTGGAGCCTGAGGACTGATAATGTCATTTCCCTTGTTATTTCACTTTCAACCAACTGGAGAACCATGCATGAGCTGGTTGGGATGACCCTCCCCATCTTGCCTTTAAAAATTCCCTACTGAAACCCATCAAGGAGTTTAGGTGTTTGGGGCACCAGCTGCCTTGGACTCCTTGCAGGTCCTTGCCTTGGACCTGCAATAAACACTGTAGTTTGATTCACCACAATGTAGTGTTAGTAAACTGGCTTTACTGTGTTCAGGGGAGAAGACTCGAGAACAATTTCACCTTCTCTGCAAGGTCTACTCTAACCAACCAGGAAGCCCTACAGTCTACCCCTATATTCCTGATCCTCATCACCTAATTACTTACCTGTTGTGCGTATTGTATACTGTCTCCCTCCTCTCCTCTAGAATGGAAGCTCCAAGAGGGCAGGGATCTTTTTTTTTTTTTTCAATTTGAGGATAACTGCTTTACAATGCTGTGTTAGTTTCTGCCATACAACTGCATGAATCAGCCATCCAACATACAATCCCTCCCTTGTGAGCCTTCCTCCCAAATCCCCATCCTTCCCCTTTAGTTCACTGCAGAACACCGAGCTGAGCTCCCTGTGTTATACAGCAGCTTTGCTCTTGGGATCTATTTCACACATGGTTTGTGGTGGTTTAGTCGTTAAGTTGTGCCTGACTCTTGCGACCCCATGAACAGTAGCCTGCCAGGCTCCTCTGTCCATGGGATTCTCCAAGCAAGAGTACTGGAGTGGGCTGCCATTTCCTTCTCCAGTTTTACACATGGTAGTGCTTATATATCAATGCTGCTCTCTCAGTTCACCCCACCTCCCCCTTCCCTTGCTGTGTCCACAAGTCTGCTCTCTATGTCTGTGTCTCTATTTAAGGGCAGGGATCTTTGTCTGCTTTGCTAACTACTTATCTAGGACACAATAAACACTTGATAAATTATTTGTTGAGTGAGCGAATACACCAATCTGAAAACAGGTACGAAAGCTAGTATATCATAGGATCCACTGGTAAGGCTCCTGGGTCACCTTCTTCTTTATCCAGCTCTCTGTGCTTAATAGAAGATAGGAGGGAAGAAGACAGGGCCCTTACAGAGCCAGTGCACCAGAGAGCATGGCAGAGTGAAAGACTATAGCTTTGGTTCAGTTCAGTCGCTCAATCGTGTCCAATTCTGTGGCCCTATGGACTGCAGCACACCAGGCCTTCCTGTCCATCACCAACTCCCAGAGCTTACTCAAACTCATGTCCATTGAGTTGATGATGCCATTCAACCATCTCATCCTCTATCATCCCCTTCTCCTCCCATCTTCAATCTTTCCCAGCATCAGGGTCTTTTCAAATGAGTCAGTTCTTCGCAGCAGGTGGCCAAAATATTGGAGTTACAGCTTCAGCATCAGTCCTTCCAATGAAATTCAGGACTGATTTCCTTTAGGATGCACTGGTTGGATTTCCTTGCAGTCCAAGGGACTCTCAAGAGACTTCTCCAACACCACAGTTCAAAAGCATCAATTCTTCAGCACTCAGCTTTCTTTATAGTCCAACTATCACATCCATACGTGACTACTGGAAAAACCATAGCCTTGACTAGATGGACTTTTGTCGGCAAAGTAATGTCTCTGCTTTGTTGGCAGAGCAATGTCTCAGAGTACAGTTTAGGTTGTCTGAAACAGGATTCTGGTTTTGATTTGGCCATTTCTGTGTGACCTGGGCTTCAATTTTCTTGTTTATAAAAGGAGAGGTTAGATTAGACCAGGAAGAGGCAAATCTCTGCCCTGAGGCCAGATCCAGCCCACTTCCTGTTCTTAGCATATTGTCTAAGGCTGCTTAGTGTTGCAACTGAGGAGCTGAGCCGTGATTTAGACAGTACAGTCTTCAGACCCTAAAACGCTTACATTCCCAACCCTTTTCAGAAAAAAAGTTGCCAACCCCTGGGCTAGACCACCTGAATATAAGAGCCAGTAAAGCAGACTTCGCTTACTTCGCCACTCTCCCTCCAGTACTTAGACCTGGCACAAGGCAGGTGTTCAGTATATACTTGAAGAACTCAAAGTTTTCAGGCTGTTGCACCAAGGCTTGAGCAGTTTACGTAACAGTAGCTGATAGTATTAATACCACTTGTAAGACACAGCCTGGGGTCTTCTCTCATACCTCAGTTGGTAGAGAATCCACCTGCAATGCTGGAGACTCCAGTTCGATTCCTGGGTTGGAAAGATCCACTGGAGAAGAGATAGGCTACCCACTCCAGTATTCTTGGGTGTCCCTGGTGGCTTAGCTGGTAAAGAATCTGCCTGCAATGAGGAAGATCTGGGTTCAATCCCTGACTTTGGAAGATCCCCTGGAAAAGGGAAAGGCTGCCCACTCCAGTATTCTGGCCTGGAGAATTCCATGGACTGTATAGTCCATGGGGTCGCAAAGAGTCAGACATGACTGAGTGACTTTCACTTTCAAGGCATGGCATAAAAATTAACTTATATCAACAGTGCCATAAGAGAAGTTTTATTCTTATCTTCCCCATTTTATAGATGGAGAAATTGAGACACAAGAAGATTAAATAACTTGTCCTTCTAAGTAAGCGGGATAAGTCAGGACCTGAACTCAAGTTGTACACACTGTTGAACCGCTCACTGAACAACTGAACAACTCAAGTTGAACCACTGTACACACTGCCTGTCACCTGGCCAAAGGGACAAAGGCAGTTGCTCATTTATCTGTTTTATCTTTTGGTATCTACACTTGCTTGCCTTTGAAGAGGAGGTCTCTAAGATTTTTAAAGTTTGAAAATCGTGGAACTAGATCTAATTGAGTCACTTTGACAGTCTAAAATATAGCTTTGGCAGAGCGACTCTAAAGGAGAAAATAAAATTACATCCCTCATCTTCCCTCTTCTCTTTACACATGGAGCCCTAAAGACATCTCTGCAAATTCCACAGCAGGACACCATCCCTCCCCCAACTGCACAGGATGAAGAAGACTCTCTGCTTCTCAAAGAAAGAATAACTAAGAAAGCAGTGACAACTTTTATGTCCATTGCACTCTCCAAAAAATATAGAAAAGAACAGACTCAAAGAGACCTAGAACCTAATTCAGCTATCAATTGATTCACTTATTGTAGAAGCTCAGAGGATGAGCTTGAAAGGTACACAACTTATGAAGAATCCCAAATACTGAACCTGCAGCTGGGATAAGCATAGAGTGACATGAAATTTCACTCCAAATTTCAAGGCTACTGCTTGTGGCCCTGAGCTGCTCTCATTTTTCAGCATGTGAGCACATGTTTTCCAACACAGAGACATCAATAAGTCAAGCCAAGGATAATCTCCAGGTCATTAATTAAAGCCTGTGTACAGGCATGCACACGATATCATCATACATAGCATACGGAGCCATAAACACTGCGTGGAACCAGCAGCTTAAATTATGAGCATATAATTCCCTTGAGCTTCATAAACCATAAAAATGAAGCTCAAGTGGTTTGTGTAGTCATTTGAATCCCAGAAGGAAATACAGCACCGTGATTCAAAAGTTGCTTATTGTTTATTTTTATATAATGGATGGATCCTACTTGTCAATTCACGTGTGCCCTCCTCCCACTGGGGCCGTCCATCCTCACGCTGACTCTCCATCAGCCATCCCCTCCCAGCCTGGCTTCCCCCAAGGTCTCCCCTCTTCATGGAAAAGGCCCCCCTCCATGGCAGAAGCAGAAGCAGCAGCCTGGTGGGAGTTAGGGGCTTCTCATCCCACTAGTAAACATTAATAATTCACAAGAGCAGTGTAACTCTGTGAATCATCAGTGACTCTTTTTCATGGGATGCAGCATTTGAAACACTGCATTCCATGTATTATGACTTACTTACAGATTTGGAAAAACAACAGCTATTGAGCACTAATGTCTTCATGAAAGTATTGTTTCTAATAATGTCTTCCCAGTCCCCTGTCCTCAAACGCCTCGTCTCCATTCAAAAATGTGATGTGCTTTCCTTAAATCCTATGCATCCATCCACTCATTAACTTAACAATGAGAAATCAAATATTTAGTGATCACTGATTACATACTTGGAAATGTGTCATACTTAGGATGTTTTCCCCTGAAAAATGTGCAATCTGGCTTTAAAGTAAAATAAAAATGCACTGCAGAGCATGAGAATTAGAGTCAAAGAAAAGAAAGTGAAAGTCGCTCAGTCATGTCGGACTGTTTGCAACCCCATGGACCATACAGACCAGGGAATTCTCTAAGCCAGACTACTGGAATGGGTAGCCTTTCCCTTCTCCAGGAGATCTTCCCAACCCAGAGAACCCAGGAGTCAAGTAAACCAGGGTTATGTTTGAACTCTGCTACGTCTTAACTGTGTGGTATTAGGTATGACACTTAATTTCTCAGAACAATCATCTTCTCATCTGAATAAGTGAAGATGATAATATTTGCGTTTCTGAGTGCTGAGAGTTAGTAACATATACCTCTTACTTGCTACGTGCCCTTGGGTAAAATACGTAACTACTCAGTGTCTCCACTTCCTCAGTCTGCAAAATGGGGATTGCAAGTGTTCTTCTCATGTTATTCTGAAGATTAAATGTGTTATTCAGTGTGAAACATGCAGAAGAGTGCTTGGTAGATCATAAGAGCTCAACTGATATTAGTGGCTCAGGTTGTTTCTCTACATAAAGTGCCTATATGATACCATTTAGTAGATATTCAAAGTATTATAAAATAATATCAGTAATAAATAAGAAACTATTTCATATCAAATTATGTTACATAGTCTAAAACAATTTTTTAAAAGAAACACCCCCAAAGGATCGAACACAGGGACTCAAACCTATATGTCTATGTTAATGGCAGCATTATTCACAATAGTCAAAAGATAGAAAGAACCCAGGTGTCCATCTACAGGTGAATAGATAAACAAAGGCGACGGTGGTGAAGTCGCTCAGTCGTGTCCGACTCTTTGTGACCCCGTGGACTGTAGCCTACCAGGCTCCTCTGTCCATGGAATTCTCCAGGCAAGAATACTGGAGTGGATTGCATTTCCTTCTCCAGGGGATCTCCTGACCCAGGGATCGAACCCAGGTCTCCCACATTGCAGGCAGATGCTTTAACCTCTGAGCCACCAGGGAAGCCCAAACAAAGGTGGTACACACATATAATGGAGTTTTACTCAGCCTTAAAAAGAAAGGAAATTCTGACACACGCTACAACATGGGTGAAAGCTGAAGACTTTATGCTATGTGAAAGAAGCCATTTACAAAGGGGCAAATATTGTATATACCTCACTTATATGAGGTATCAAGAGAAGTAATATTTACAGAAATAGAAAGTAACGCAGAGGCTTCCAGAAGCTGGAGGGATGCAGTATAGAGTCTCTGGGGAAGATGAAAAAGTTCTGGAGATGGATGGTGGTGATAGACACAATGCAAATGTACTTAATGTCACACTGTACACTGAAAAGTGGTTAAAATGGTAAATTTTATAGTCTGTAATTTTACCACACAAGAAAGTTTAGAAACAAATGGCACGTAAAGAAGGTTAAAGTAGTCTAGGATGTCTCCTTAGAGCAAGTGGCACAATAATTGCATCTGGGAAGACAGGGAGATCTGGGGAAATGGCATGTTCCGAATGAGGGGAGCTCGCGAGTGAGGGCCTGGGTGGGGAAAGGACCAGAGGGGCGTGAGACGGCCCGGTCGGAGCCCAGGCTGTCTGCTGGGGAGACCAGGACCACCGCGGGGAGGCCTGGCTGCAGCCCCTGTCTCCGCCCTACCCCTCCAGGCTCACCCACCCTCAGGCTGTCCAGAGCTAACTTCAGAATTCATGCCACCTCGCAAATCGGTGCCCTTTCATCTCTCTTCGCAGTTCCTCTTCCTTGGAAATCCCTTTTGTGTCATGAATTCCATTCCCTCAAAACCAGGTTCCAAGGTCACCTCCTTGGCAAAGCCTTCCCTGACTCCGGAACTTCCCCACACTTTCTCTCCTCGACGAGAACCACTGTTCCTCCACAGTGGGACTTCTATTTTCCCTTATGCCCAGGTCCTAGCACGTGCCTAGTGCATTGTCGGTGCTCAATAAATGCATGTGGGGCAGGTGAGTCCTGGAGGAATTCAGGCAGTAGAGCTGAGACTGGATGCACTGGGTGGAGGTGATGATCTGAGTTGGGGTAAAGAAAAGATAAGTCCTCAAAAGGCACAGAGAACAGATCGGAAGGGCTAAGAGACAGAGTCCAAGGAAGCAGAGAGGAGGACCGTGTCCAAGTCCAGGCAGGAAGGTGGGGGCCCTGAATTAAGTAATTACGATGAGGAGGGAGAGAACTATTTAGAGAAAAAAACACCCTCCCCCTAGCCACTGACTGATATGAAAAGTCAAGACCATTGATAAAGTTTTTTAATGGGCTAAAACTTTTGCTGCGGATGACTGCAATTAAATGGTTTCATTGACTGAGGCCTAGAGAATGGGGGAATGAGGACGCTTCATGGGCAGAGTTACGGTTTCCGGTGAAGCTAGACCACTGTGTTTCCGGGAAGAGGAGGATGACAAGACGTCCCGCCAAGATGAGAGTCATTCACACATCGCCCTCCAGGCTACCACCTCTTCAACTATCCAAGGCCCTTTTCTTTGCTATGCCATCCAGAGGGCTGTGTCTTCACAAAACAGAAAGGCTCATATTCAAAGCTGCTTCATTACCAGAACTTAAAAAAGGAAGCTCAGTTATATACAACATTCAGTGGGGACGAGTGGACCAGGTTCCTCTTTTCCGAACCTGTTCTAAACACTAGAGGAATTTCTTTGAAGGCCCCTGAGTGACTCTGAACAAGGGAGACACATCCTCTAATTACCCTTTCCTACTTCAGTGGCTTCTGGGCCAGTGCTGCCTTCGGTCTCTTGCCTGACGAGAGGACCGATCAGAAAGCTGCCAAAGCTTAGAGGTCTTACACGCTCTAATAGAGATACTCCAAAATGCTTTCCATTAACAGTTTCCTCTTAAGGAACACTGATTATTTGCCAGTGTATATACTGCAGCTTCGCATCAAGGAATTTGGGCCATAGGTAGTGGGAAGCTCCTGGTCTAAAGATACGTGGATGTCGAGGGCAGTTACATCAGGAAATCACGACAGGTCAATGGATGGATGCTATTATCTCTGCCTCCAGGAGATGACAGTCTCACTATTATCATCCCCCTACACAAAGGGAGAAACTGGGTACCCTAAAACAGGTTTTCCTATCAAGAGTAGACTGACGGATGCAGACAGCACCACTGCAGTAACACCAAAGGGCTACACGTGGCCAAAAGGCTATGGAAAGATAAGCAGAACTGTGTAATAATTAAGACAGTGTTTGCCTGCTCTGGACTTTCTTGGGGGATAATTATTTGTCAATCAACAAATAATTTTAGATGGGTGGACTACCCGCTGACTGATAATGGAGATTTTCACAAAATTCAAGTCATAAAACTCCAGGAAATGAAATAAAAAAGCAAGGTAAATCACCATCAGTTTATTTATGTTATTCGTACCATGCTAATTGTAAAACTCGATCTTAAAGATGATCATCCCAGCAGGGTATCCAAGGTTCCGTCTCAGCGCTCCCCACTGTTTCCAAACGCACGCACACTCCCGCAAGCCCGCCCCACACACACAGCAGCTCACTGGTCCCCTAACAAGATGACAAAGAGTTGGTCTTCCTTCCAAACCCTGCATCACGAGCACAGCTAAACAGAGGCTCTGGGGACTTTGAGCCTAGGAGAGCACTCATTTATTAGCTCTCTTCCAGAAAAAGAAAAGAATCATAGAATGAATTCTGGAAAGACTCACTGGTTTCTAAATGCTACTCCTAGGACCTGTGACCCCTTCTTACCAGTCCAGTGAAAAATGAGGAAAATATGGCCCATAGGATACGTTTTCCAAAAGATAAGTTTTGTTAAATAAAAGGGTTTTTTCTCATATGCTTCCTGTATTTTACAGATATGAATGTCATTTTATTTATAAAATGAAGGTAACACATCATATTAGATTTTTTAATGTCCTTACAAAATATAATGGTCAATCTCCAAACATTGTCTTTGAAATATTGCTGGCTGATGAAATTAAATAGATTGGGAACTGCCCTCTGATCCTGCTTCCTTTCTTTGCTTTAATCTTTCGGGCCGTGGGTGACCCCTCAGCCCACGGGGTACTGACATCATCAATCCACACAAGGCGCCTCCCCTCATCCCTGTTTATATTCCTCCTCCACTTTTCCACTAAGCCCACCTCATAATAGTTAGAAAAAAAGATAAGCAACAGTCCATGTGCATTAAAAGAGTATTTACACATAAGCATTATCATGTATTTTATAAGTATCTATACACTTCTAAGAACCTACAGCGGTTCTCTCATTTTATAAATGAAGTCAATGAGACCAAAAAAGCATAGTGACTTGCCCACAGTCACAAGAAGGTATAAGCCACCTTGTACTCTCTCTATTTTTCAATAAGGTTTTTGGCCATTTCCCTAAAAGAAAATACACACGTGCACACTTTTAAAACCTCACTCATTAAACATCAAAATCAAAACTCCCCATGAATCTAGCTATTTCTCTAAGGTTATGTTGATCACTTGAAAGGTCATGTGGACTTGATTCACCTAGGATATCACAAATGGAAAAACAACTTAATAGGCAAATTTTTAATGTGATGTACATAAATTACCTTTGAGGATCACCTTAGGGGTCCTCAGAGGAGTTTTTATTAAAAATAATGATAATGCACAGAACATTTTAAGCAAACAATGTTGAAAATGATCCAGGATGCCTCTAAGCTCACACCATTTTTCCAAGGCTTGGGTTCTGTCTTCTCTGGCATTTCCTTCCCAGATCCCAAGAGAAAGCATTTTTCTCAAGTCCCACCACCACTTGCATTTTGCTTTCTGTTCTCAAGGTTGGCTTTAGAAAATGTCTTCTTTAGATACGTCAGTGACACTGACGGTGTCTGTCAGTTCCCCCCATTGGATCTGTCCACAGCGGAAGCCACAGGTTAGAGCACAACTCTTTGTTCACACTCAGATTTGTGAAGTAACCGATTCCAGTATAAGGTAAGGTGAGGTGAAGTCGCTCAGTCGTGTCCAACTCTTTGCGATCCTGTGGACTGTAGCCTACTAGGCTCCTCCGTCCATGGGATTCTCCAGGCAAGAATACTGGAGTGGATTTCCATTTCCTTCTCCAGGGGATCTTCCCGACCCAGGGATTGAACCTGGGTCTCCCACATTGGAGGCAGACGCTTTAACCTCTGATCCACCAGGGAAGCCCCGATTCCAGTATATGCACCCAAAATACTTATAATTTGTTACTTCCAAATACAAGTCATAGGATAATTTCACCTGTTTAAAAATACTGTAGTGTCCTAGTGTTACCTGTCCTTCATCCATAAGAAACAAAGCCTTCACTGACTTCACTCTGTCCCATATGTTCTGTCAAAGGACATGGCTTAATTGAAGACTTGTTTATTTTATAATGACTAGCAGGAAAAGCATCCCACTCTTGACTTGGAGATTTCAAACTTAAACTGAAATCCCCCTGAAAGCCGGTAACCAATTCTATGACCTAACAGAGCCCAGCGATATATCACTGCAAGTCTGTAAAGCCAAGAGCCACCTTGAACATCTGCACTATCTCAAAAGCTTTAGTACTCCTTGGTTGAGAAGTGTCACAAGAATTAGGTTCTCCAATCACCAGCCTGAGACTAACACTGTGCAGTTTATTTCAGCGGAAGGGATGCTATTTCATAGCAAGAATGGCTTTCACTGCTGCATGAAAGCAGCCGTCCTGGTTTAACCATTTGCATCCAGTACTGACTATAGTCATCTGACTTCTTTCTACAAATCACTCTGTTCTCAGCAGGACTATCCATCTATTAAAACGCTTGTTGGTTAGAGTCCTTCTTCTTTGACTTTTCTTAGACCTCACTCTGAAGGAGGGAGGCTTTCATTTCTTACACATATTGCTTCCACTGTATTTGTACACAATAAATCTTCAGATGCAGTACTTGATTTTTTAAAAGACAAAACAGTGTTAAAATGAACAGATTTCTCATGGAATTTGCTCCATTGACGATAGCCACATAATCACTAATCTGATCTTTACACCAACTATCAAAGAATGTCTTTGTTTGTGTCCATCTGCTTTGATTCTTCATTCTATTTGGAGAGAAGGAAGGCCTGGTGCTCACCTGGTCTTGACGGCAGGATGTGTATCCCCTACCTGTGTACCGTGGCTTACATCCCCTCTGGTAGGAGTCCAGAGTCGTGCGCACACACGGATGACCTTTTTTCCAATCCAATTTCCCACCATTCTGAACAACCTTAAACTAGGATGCTCACTGGACAACAAACAGGGTACCTGGCAATCCAGAGAAGCCCACAGTGCCATGGCTCCTGACCTGACCTCCGTGTCCACAGCTTTTCTCACATTTACTGACCACGTGCGTCGAAACCTACCTTACCAACCACAGACAAAGCTGCAGCATGCGCAGCAGCTGCCCCTGTCTTCCAGGCGGCTGCCAGGTTCAAGAAGGTGTGAGTAGAAGGGTGGAACGGAATCGAATCCAGTCGAATCGCCCTTCATCCTTCCAGGGGACATAAGCCTCTTTGATTAAGTAGAAACAAAATGTATGCAAACAGGACCTCATAATCTTATCTCATTGTTGTTGATTTTTTCCCTTGTCACTCATATCATAAGCAGCATGGCTACCTAAAATGACATGTGACTTGAGAGAAGGTAAAATGGCACACAATTCTGCCTAAGAAAAGATAGACGATGGTGAAAATAGACAGGCGTGGATACAGAGGAATGTGATTTTCATCCTTTAAAAAGAAAGAGGGAGAGCGAGTGAGAAACAAAGAACATTGCCAGCGTCCTTGGTGACCCGCACAGATCAAATTATACAGGATGGGGTAATATGATTGCCCATTCTCAAATCAGCCCGCAGATGCGCCGCTGCTACTGCGTGAGCTGTGAGTGACGGCACAGCCCTGCTGGAAGTCCCACTAAAAGGGAATTACAATAATCAAGCCAGAGCTCCGTCAGGGCGTGTGTTACTGCAGCAAAATTAAGTACAGAAGCGCAACCTGCCTGAAGCCTCAGAATCACAAAACCATTGTCTTGACCTTCCAAACACTGTTCATTGAAAGAAGGGGTATCATTTAAAAAAAAAAAATTAAGATTGAGCACAGCAGTCTTAGGTTGATTTTGTTTTTATGCATTTAAATCATTGACTCCATTCATCTTTGCGGTTTCTTCCTCCTGATGGCCTCGTCCCTTGTTTATGCTAACCACTCAATCTTGACTTTCAATCATGAGATTTCAATCATAAGATTGAAAGTCAAGGATTTAGAAATTATTTCCTCCACAGAACATTTTAAATAAAACATGTGCGGTAAACAGTTTTTATACACCTCAATAAATACACTTCCATCATCAAAAGCCATCTTGGAGCTTTTGAATAAAACAAACTAGAATCTTAGCTTTAGAAGAACTAAAGCTTCAACCACTAGGGAATCTGGTCGGTTCGGGCAAATCATTTTTGTGTTCATGAAAACGTCAGTCAAATTCATCTTCACACTGTACGGATTAGTGATTTTCAAGCTGTGTTCTCAGAGCTGCAGAACTCCAGAGGACGAACAGAGATCTCTCACCCTCAGCCCGGCCAACTCTGCCTACCCATCTTCCTCATCCCATCAGTCACCTCTGTCCCCACCAGGCACCAGCACTGTCCTTTCACTCAGACCAGTGCACAAGCCCCCTACAGATTCCCTTGCTTCTTCATCTGCCCACTTTCATCTGTTTTTCACATGGAAGCTCCGGAATTCCTTTTAAAACATAGACTAGCTCATATTTCTTCCCTGTCTAAGCCCTTTCAAGGACTCCACATTTTATTTCAAAGAAAAATGAAGCTCCTTGCTTTGCCTTGAAAAACTCTGCAAAACTCATCCTCCAGTTTGTCCCCCTCTCTCTGACTCACAAAAGCTGCAGCTGAGAAAGAAAATACTTGCCCTTCTGTGCAAACACCAGCTCTTTCTTACCACAAGGAGTGCAAACCTCAGGGCCTTTGCACATGCGACTCACTGTCTTTGCAGAGCTGGCCCTTCATCATCTTAAGTTTGAGCCTCCATGCCCCCTCCTCAAAAAACCTGTACCTGACCACCCTGTCAAGTAGTTTTTTCCCCCAGCATTGTTCTCTGTCACTGTATCCTGTTCATCTTTCACAGCAGCCATTGCAAAGTGATTTATTCAACTTACTGATTTTACTGACTGTACCCCAACTAGACTGAGCTCCATGAGCAGTGATGCTAATGCCTGTTCACAGGTTCCTTGTGGGCCATGCACCTGCCTTATTTCACCATTAGGTTTCGGCAAAACAATAACACAATTAATGGTTGCAGCTAAATGACAGAAAGACGAAATCTATGGCTGATTCATACTGATATTTGGTAGAAACAAGCACAACAGTATAAAGCAATTACCCCTCAATTTAAAAAAAAGATAAGCGAATGAAGAAAGGAAGAAATGAGAGTTTAAATGAATTCATCAGTCCATTTGTAACAGGCGTAAAAGGAGAACATGTACGATAGGTAGGCTTCACCACTGCACTCAGGTCATTACAGCCTGAAATTTAAATTGAAGGGAATTCTGCATAATCTGAAGTTTCTTTACATGCCCTTTCCTCCTACATTTTAGGGGAAGAGGACAGTGAAAGGGATCAGAAGCGAGTCTTGGATCTGGTTCTCCCCACGCCAGCCAGCCTTGCCTCCTGTTTGATGGGGACAAAACAAGGCAAGCACCTGATCGAGCCCTTCCTCCGGCAGCTCCTTGGGGTCTTGGTTTGAGCAGCAGCCTTTCCTTACTGGCCCATGGTCCTCCTTGCATGTCACTCAGGCAGCAAGGCCCATGCTTCCTACCCAATTTTGTGAGATCTCTTGGCACGCATACAACATCTGGCAGAACCCTGAAATCACAGGCCTGGATACTGCAAAGGTATCTCGATATATTACCCTCCTGCTCTGCAGGGAAAAAAAAATTAGTTTTGATTGAAATCACTTTTTCAGTTATGACAGGTCAGAGGAAGTTCAACATCCCCGTTGTTCAATTTTTCTCTGAGTCAATTTTTTAAAATTTTGTCTCATTGTAAAATTAAATATTTTTAAATGTACTATTTTACATAGATATATGGCTAAAAGCAAAGCCATGTGATTGAGACTAATTTACAAGAATGACTATGTATACATGCATATCTATATATAAATTAAGTTGTTTTAAATTCTGATCCACCATACAATGTCAATGGTTTCTACACAACCATTTATCACACAGTTTATCAATACAACTTACCATTTTTTTCAATTTCAAAGAGACTGTTAATTCAAATCTGTCTTCATACTGGGGAGAAGATCAGCTATTAGAAAGTTTTAACTCAATACCATGAAGAGAGAAGAAACTGATTTATTGTCATAATTTTAAAAGAAAGTGATATAATAACATTCACAAATGACATTCATTTGATTTTATTTTGATATTCACTTTAAAATGGAATTTCCATGCTCAGAGTTTGCAGACAAAATTACTAAGCATTCTGTCACCTCTACATGCTAACAAAATTATAAAGCAATGTTCACACTATTTGGAAGAAATTCATGTTTTTCCATTTCTGTTTCAATAATTTGGTCAAATATTGAGAAAATGGGACCTCAACAGAATCATAAACTGTGAAAAAATAATGATGATTGCAGGTCTTTTAAAAACTGAAGTTAAAATACAAAAAAAAAACCCTCAAATAGCCAAAGCAATCTTGAGAAAGAAAAATGGAACTGGAGGAATCAACTTGCCTGACTTCAGGCTCTACTACAAAGCCACAGTCATCAAGACAGTATAGTACTGGCACAAAGACAGAAATATAGATCAATAGAACAAAATAGAAAGCCCAGAGATAAATCCACACATTGATGGTGATGAACAGGGAGGCCTGGCATGCTGCGATTCATGGGGTCACAAAGAGTCGGACACAACTGAGCAACTGAACTGAATTGAATGGACACCTTATCCTTGACAAAGGAGGCAAGAATATACAATGGAGTAAAGACAGTCTCTTTAGCAAGTGGTGCTGGGAAAACTGGTCAACCACTTGTAGAAGAATGAAACTAGATCACTTTCTAACACCACACACAAAAAATAAACTTAAAATGGATTAAAGACCTAAACGTAAGACCAGGAACTATAAAACTCCTAAAGGAGAACATAGGCAAAACACTCTCCGACATAAATCACAGCAGGATCCTCTATGATCCGCCTCCCAGAATACTGGAAATAAAAGATGTTAAAATGAACAGATTTCTCATGGAATTTGCTCCATTGACGATAGCCACATAATCACTAATCTGATCTTTACACCAACTATCAAAGAATGTCTTTGTTTGTGTCCATCTGCTTTGATTCTTCATTCTATTTGGAGAGAAGGAAGGCCTGGTGCTCACCTGGTCTTGACGGCAGGATGTGTATCCCCTACCTGTGTACCGTGGCTTACATCCCCTCTGGGTAGGAGTCCAGAGTCGTGCGCACACACGGATGACCTTTTTTCCAATCCAATTTCCCACCATTCTGAACAACCTTAAACTAGGATGCTCACTGGACAACAAACAGGGTACCTGGCAATCCAGAGAAGCCCACAGTGCCATGGCTCCTGACCTGACCTCCGTGTCCACAGCTTTTCTCACATTTACTGACCACGTGCGTCGAAACCTACCTTACCAACCACAGACAAAGCTGCAGCATGCGCAGCAGCTGCCCCTGTCTTCCAGGCGGCTGCCAGGTTCAAGAAGGTGTGAGTAGAAGGGTGGAACGGAATCGAATCCAGTCGAATCGCCCTTCATCCTTCCAGGGGACATAAGCCTCTTTGATTAAGTAGAAACAAAATGTATGCAAACAGGACCTCATAATCTTATCTCATTGTTGTTGATTTTTTCCCTTGTCACTCATATCATAAGCAGCATGGCTACCTAAAATGACATGTGACTTGAGAGAAGGTAAAATGGCACACAATTCTGCCTAAGAAAAGATAGACGATGGTGAAAATAGACAGGCGTGGATACAGAGGAATGTGATTTTCATCCTTTAAAAAGAAAGAGGGAGAGCGAGTGAGAAACAAAGAACGTTGCCAGCGTCCTTGGTGACCCGCACAGATCAAATTATACAGGATGGGGTAATATGATTGCCCATTCTCAAATCAGCCCGCAGATGCGCCGCTGCTACTGCGTGAGCTGTGAGTGACGGCACAGCCCTGCTGGAAGTCCCACTAAAAGGGAATTACAATAATCAAGCCAGAGCTCCGTCAGGGCGTGTGTTACTGCAGCAAAATTAAGTACAGAAGCGCAACCTGCCTGAAGCCTCAGAATCACAAAACCATTGTCTTGACCTTCCAAACACTGTTCATTGAAAGAAGGGGTATCATTTAAAAAAAAAAAATTAAGATTGAGCACAGCAGTCTTAGGTTGATTTTGTTTTTATGCATTTAAATCATTGACTCCATTCATCTTTGCGGTTTCTTCCTCCTGATGGCCTCGTCCCTTGTTTATGCTAACCACTCAATCTTGACTTTCAATCATGAGATTTCAATCATAAGATTGAAAGTCAAGGATTTAGAAATTATTTCCTCCACAGAACATTTTAAATAAAACATGTGCGGTAAACAGTTTTTATACACCTCAATAAATACACTTCCATCATCAAAAGCCATCTTGGAGCTTTTGAATAAAACAAACTAGAATCTTAGCTTTAGAAGAACTAAAGCTTCAACCACTAGGGAATCTGGTCGGTTCGGGCAAATCATTTTTGTGTTCATGAAAACGTCAGTCAAATTCATCTTCACACTGTACGGATTAGTGATTTTCAAGCTGTGTTCTCAGAGCTGCAGAACTCCAGAGGACGAACAGAGATCTCTCACCCTCAGCCCGGCCAACTCTGCCTACCCATCTTCCTCATCCCATCAGTCACCTCTGTCCCCACCAGGCACCAGCACTGTCCTTTCACTCAGACCAGTGCACAAGCCCCCTACAGATTCCCTTGCTTCTTCATCTGCCCACTTTCATCTGTTTTTCACATGGAAGCTCCGGAATTCCTTTTAAAACATAGACTAGCTCATATTTCTTCCCTGTCTAAGCCCTTTCAAGGACTCCACATTTTATTTCAAAGAAAAATGAAGCTCCTTGCTTTGCCTTGAAAAACTCTGCAAAACTCATCCTCCAGTTTGTCCCCCTCTCTCTGACTCACAAAAGCTGCAGCTGAGAAAGAAAATACTTGCCCTTCTGTGCAAACACCAGCTCTTTCTTACCACAAGGAGTGCAAACCTCAGGGCCTTTGCACATGCGACTCACTGTCTTTGCAGAGCTGGCCCTTCATCATCTTAAGTTTGAGCCTCCATGCCCCCTCCTCAAAAAACCTGTACCTGACCACCCTGTCAAGTAGTTTTTTCCCCCACATTGTTCTCTGTCACTGTATCCTGTTCATCTTTCACAGCAGCCATTGCAAAGTGATTTATTCAACTTACTGATTTTACTGACTGTACCCCAACTAGACTGAGCTCCATGAGCAGTGATGCTAATGCCTGTTCACAGGTTCCTTGTGGGCCATGCACCTGCCTTATTTCACCATTAGGTTTCGGCAAAACAATAACACAATTAATGGTTGCAGCTAAATGACAGAAAGACGAAATCTATGGCTGATTCATACTGATATTTGGTAGAAACAAGCACAACAGTATAAAGCAATTACCCCTCAATTTAAAAAAAAGATAAGCGAATGAAGAAAGGAAGAAATGAGAGGTTAAATGAATTCATCAGTCCATTTGTAACAGGCGTAAAAGGAGAACATGTACGATAGGTAGGCTTCACCACTGCACTCAGGTCATTACAGCCTGAAATTTAAATTGAAGGGAATTCTGCATAATCTGAAGTTTCTTTACATGCCCTTTCCTCCTACATTTTAGGGGAAGAGGACAGTGAAAGGGATCAGAAGCGAGTCTTGGATCTGGTTCTCCCCACGCCAGCCAGCCTTGCCTCCTGTTTGATGGGGACAAAACAAGGCAAGCACCTGATCGAGCCCTTCCTCCGGCAGCTCCTTGGGGTCTTGGTTTGAGCAGCAGCCTTTCCTTACTGGCCCATGGTCCTCCTTGCATGTCACTCAGGCAGCAAGGCCCATGCTTCCTACCCAATTTTGTGAGATCTCTTGGCACGCATACAACATCTGGCAGAACCCTGAAATCACAGGCCTGGATACTGCAAAGGTATCTCGATATATTACCCTCCTGCTCTGCAGGGAAAAAAAAATTAGTTTTGATTGAAATCACTTTTTCAGTTATGACAGGTCAGAGGAAGTTCAACATCCCCGTTGTTCAATTTTTCTCTGAGTCAATTTTTTAAAATTTTGTCTCATTGTAAAATTAAATATTTTTAAATGTACTATTTTACATAGATATATGGCTAAAAGCAAAGCCATATGATTGAGACTAATTTACAAGAATGACTATGTATACATGCATATCTATATATAAATTAAGTTGTTTTAAATTCTGATCCACCATACAATGTCAATGGTTTCTACACAACCATTTATCACACAGTTTATCAATACAACTTACCATTTTTTTCAATTTCAAAGAGACTGTTAATTCAAATCTGTCTTCATACTGGGGAGAAGATCAGCTATTAGAAAGTTTTAACTCAATACCATGAAGAGAGAAGAAACTGATTTATTGTCATAATTTTAAAAGAAAGTGATATAATAACATTCACAAATGACATTCATTTGATTTTATTTTGATATTCACTTTAAAATGGAATTTCCATGCTCAGAGTTTGCAGACAAAATTACTAAGCATTCTGTCACCTCTACATGCTAACAAAATTATAAAGCAATGTTCACACTATTTGGAAGAAATTCATGTTTTTCCATTTCTGTTTCAATAATTTGGTCAAATATTGAGAAAATGGGACCTCAACAGAATCATAAACTGTGAAAAAATAATGATGATTGCAGGTCTTTTAAAAACTGAAGTTAAAATACAAAAAAAAAACCCTCAAATAGCCAAAGCAATCTTGAGAAAGAAAAATGGAACTGGAGGAATCAACTTGCCTGACTTCAGGCTCTACTACAAAGCCACAGTCATCAAGACAGTATAGTACTGGCACAAAGACAGAAATATAGATCAATAGAACAAAATAGAAAGCCCAGAGATAAATCCACACATTGATGGTGATGAACAGGGAGGCCTGGCATGCTGCGATTCATGGGGTCACAAAGAGTCGGACACAACTGAGCAACTGAACTGAATTGAATGGACACCTTATCCTTGACAAAGGAGGCAAGAATATACAATGGAGTAAAGACAGTCTCTTTAGCAAGTGGTGCTGGGAAAACTGGTCAACCACTTGTAGAAGAATGAAACTAGATCACTTTCTAACACCACACACAAAAAATAAACTTAAAATGGATTAAAGACCTAAACGTAAGACCAGGAACTATAAAACTCCTAAAGGAGAACATAGGCAAAACACTCTCCGACATAAATCACAGCAGGATCCTCTATGATCCGCCTCCCAGAATACTGGAAATAAAAGCAAAAATAAACAAATGGGATCTAATTAAAACTAAAAGCTTCTGCACAACAAAGTAAACTATAAGCAAGGTGAAAAAACAGCATTCTGAATGGGAGAAAACAATAGCAAATGAAGCAACTGACAAACAACTAATCTCAAAAATATACAAGCAACTTATGCAACTCAACTCCAGAAAAATAAACGACCCAATCAAAAAATGGGCCAAAGAACTAAACAGACGTTTCTCCAAAGAAGACATACAGATGGCTAACAAACACATCAAAAGATGCTCAACATCACTCATTATCAGAGAAATGCAAATCAAGACCACAATGAGGTACCATTTCACATCAGTCAGAAGGGCTACGATACAAAATTTTACAAGCAATAAATGCTGGAGAGGGTGTGGAGAAAAGCGAACCCTCTTACATTGTTGGTGGGAATGCAAACTAGTACAGCCACTATGGAAAACAGTGTGGAGATTCCTTAAAAAATTGCAAATAGAACTGCCTTATGACCCAGCAATCCCACTGTTGGGCATACACACCAAGGAAACCAGAACTGAAAGAGACACATGTACCCCAATGTTCATTGCAGCACTATTTATAATAGCCAGGACATGGAAACAACCTAGATGTCCATCAGCAGATGAATGGATAAGAATGCCGTAGTACATATACACAATGGAGTATTACTCAGCCCTTAAAAAGAATAAATTTGAATCAGTTCTAATGACATGGATGAAACTGGAGATGATTATACAGAGTGAAGTAAGCCAGAAAGAAAAACACCAATACAGTATACTGACACATATATATGGAATTTAGAAAGAAGGTAATGATGACCCTGTATGCAAGACAGCAAAAGAGACACAGATGTATAGAATGGACTTTTGGACTCTGAGGGAGAGGGAAGAGGGTGTGATGATTTGAGAGAATGGCATTGAAACATGTATACTATCATGTAAGAAACGAAGCGCCAGCCTATGTTCAATACAGGATACAGGATGCTTGGGACTGGTGCATGGGGATGATCCAGAGAGATGATACAGGGTGGGAGGTAGGAGGGGGATTCAGGATTGGGAGTTCGTACACACCCATGGCAGATTCATGTCAATGTATGGCAAAACCAATATGGTATTGTAAAGTAAAATAAAGTAAAAATAAAATTAAAAGAAATTCAAGCCAATGGATTTTCTTAAAAAATAATTTGTGGCAGATATAATTTAAGCTCCCAAAAGAAAGAAATCATTTATCTGAAGATAATGATGTTTACATAGAAAACTCTGATGACCAACCCCAGCTCTGTTATATTTGATTTCTTAACCTTTTCTCTTTATTTCTTTACCACTTAATAAATACTTTCCTCTTTTTCCTTTAATTTCGTTCTCCTCTTGTTCACTGCTTTGTGAAAAATAAGAAGGAAGAAGGAGGGAACAAGAAGAAAAGGAAAGAAAGACTTAGGAGCGAGGGAAGGATTCCTCCATCCATAGCTTTTCCTGGGTCGTGTCATGAGTTGTAAGCGCCGAAACATTTCCTGTCAAGAACAGTCACTTGAAAACTGGGGGCCTGGGCACACTGCGTCTTTGGCAGACCTCCCGCCTTTCCACATCCTCCTTCCCGATGTCAGAGGCTTGCCTTCTCCCCGCAGAGACACCCACTCTCCCATTCTAACTTTGCTTTGACTATTACAGTGCTTACCCTCTCAAAGCAGTGGCTGTTGCCTCCTCTCTACCTCCTTATTTTCATAATTTACTGACCTTGTGTCTCATTGTTGCAGAAACTGCCTTTCTGGAAGGCACTGCGACTCAGTAGAAAAGTAGACTCTGGAATTAACACCTCTGAGTTTGAATCCTAGCTGTGTAACTTATAGCTGTGTGACTTTAGGCAACTTACTTACCCCGAGACGCAGTTTCCCTGGATGTAAAAGTGGGGATAATAATTTCCTCTGCATCTGTTGTTAGGATGATTCACTATAATAAGCTTACTGTAAAGGGATTTTTTTTTAATATAGGCTGGCATTCAGTAAGTGAGTGAATGTTGTGTCCAACTCTTTGTGACCCCCTTGACCTGTAGCTTACCAGGCTCCTCCATCCTTGGGATTTTTCAGGCAAGAATACCAGAGTGGGTTGCCATTTCCTTCTCCAGGCGATCTTCCCAACCCATGAATTGAACCCGGGTCTCCCACACTTTACCATCTGAGCCACCAGGGAAGTCGCCTGGATACAGTAAGAACTTGATAAATGAAGGTGGTAGCTATAATACTACTTAGCATTTTTAATCTAACTTTCATTTTAGAAAATGATCAACAAATAAATGTAAACATATGAAGAGTTAATACAGAATAATGTTTTAGAACTTTTACTTTGCATTTTTTCATCCTAAGGTCAGGCTTGAGTCATTCAGAAAAGCACTATGGGAAAAAAAAAAAGTTTTATACTCATAAAGTCCTAGAAAAACTTGGTTGTAAATCAGAGCAACAATATTGAGATGAACAAATGTTTAGAAAAAGGCACCAAAAAAAGAGCAAGAGTGTTCCAATATCCAAGAAATTTAGCCATTTATTCAGTAAAATTCACTTCAGGTCAGCCAACTATCATAAAGAATCTGCCAAACAGCGGGAATAGAGAGAATGAAAACACGCTCCCTGCCCTCGAGGAATCTGCACACCAGTGAGGGACACATACCAAACTGCTTCAGAAAATGACAGAATGAGTGACATGCTTCAGGGAGCAAAGAGGGACCCTTCCCCCAATCTGTGGTCAAGGAAAGGCTTTCCAGAAAAGTCGACACCTGAACTGTCTTTAAAAATGAATCCAAGTGACTTGTGTGAAGAAGGATGGAGGGCAACCACTGCGGGCAGAGCAAACTGCTGAAGGGAGGCAGGAAGCGTTGGAGCTCGAGCGGAGAAGCGGCCAGCAAGAAGGTGCTGGAACGCGCGGCGGGCGGAAACGGTGAGGAAGCCCGGCCCGCGGAGCAGCCCGCCCGTGGCTCTCGCCGGGACACAGGCACGTCGCCGGGCACAGGCACGTCGCGGGGACACAGGCACGTCGCGGGGACACAGGCACGTCGCGGGACACAGGCACGTCGCGGGGGCACAGGCACGTCGCGGGGACAGGCACGTCGCGGGGCCCGCACGACTGGGTTTGGTCTTGAGGGATTGTGCTGGCTTCGGAGTGAAGACACGGGCTTGAGAATGGGGTGACGGGGAAAGGGGCCACGAGGGGAGCAGAAATACAAGCCAAGCATGGACAGCGAAACTCCAAGAGAGAGGCCCGGTTCTTCACCTGAGAGACGTCACAAGAGGGTTCCCGGAATATTTAGAAAGCAAAACCGACAAGGTACACGTAAAACCTTGAAGAAATAATAAAGGTAAGAGCAAATACGAAAATGTCAGACTCTGTGTGTGTGTGTGTGTGTGTGTGTGTCTGTGTCTGTGTGTGTCCGTGTGTGTCTGTGTGTGTGCATGCTAAGTCGCTTCTGTCGTGTCTGACTCTTTGTGACCCTATGGACTATAGACAGCGAGGTTCCTCTGTCCATGGTGATTCTCCAGGCAAGAATACTGGAGTGGGTTGCCATGCCCTCCTCCAGGGGATCTTTCCGACACGTGTCCTTTGTCTCCTGTACCAGCAGGCGGGTTCTTAACCACTAGCGCCATCTGGGAACGCTCAGACTCTTAACAGTTTCCAAATACTGGAAATGGTCACAAGGACACAAGGTACCCATATTAACTGCAGCTCTTGGTATGTGATCTACAAATCAATGTAGTTATTACTCTCTACAACAGAAACATCTGTTTAATAAAATATTTTAAATTTCTACGGTCAATTTTTAACAAGCACACGGGGCTTTGGAACTAGACACATAGCTAGATTCCAAAATGGTGCTCCACTGAAATTCTTTTGCATTAGGTCTTATTCCTTTCCCACCAATTTTTAGATTAATTAATGTAAATATAAGACTATCCACACACTCAAATTATTTGACAAACTTGAATAAAATAACAAATGTTCTTGATCAAATAATCACTTTTAACAGTGTTGGAAAAATTAAATTGACTCATCAATTCAATCAAGATGAATGAATTAGTTGTTCTGTTGACACAGTTTCTTTCAAAATAAAAAATGATCTGCCATTGCACAAAAGCCAAGTGTTCTTCTGCATTGGAGTTTGATGCACCAAAAAAACAAACAAAAATTTCAGATGAGTGCCTAATCAAGGATCTTTAATCATAAGTGAGTGCCAGGAAAATGTATTTTTTAAATCCATTAAAAATTAGTTGATAACTTTCCCTCACTAATAACCACAGTGTTGAATAGAGATGTCCTAATGCATTCAGTATTTTAAAACACTGGTGGGTTACATGCCAACCAATACTGGAATGGCTGAAAATGGTACAAGGTTTCTTTTGGAGGTGATGAAAATATTCTAAAGTTAGAGAGTGGTGGAAGTTACATGACTCTGTAGGTATACTCAAATTTATGGATTTGAATACTTAAAACAGGTACACTTTATAGTATGCAAATTATATCTAAATAAAACTGTTTTATTTTAAAGCTAAAGGAGGAAGCAGCATTTGAAATTACACACAAGCCCTCTCTGAAGAAATGAGAGATTGCCAAATGAATAACAACCATAGTTTCAGGGGCAAAGATCACTTGGAGGAGCAGTCATCAGAATCCTGAGGGAGAGAACAAATGCAATTGTCAACAACAACAGCAGAGAGCATATGGTGGATAATGTGACAAAAATGATAATATTCTCAGCCTCAGGAATCTGAAATATTCCTGGGACATTGCAGTGGTCACATGAGGCCATAGTAAGAACACAAGGAAAGTCAGGGGCTATCTATTAGAAATGCCAGCAAAAACCTGCAGGAGAGAGAGGGCCACACGGGTGCTCTGTGGGGTAACGGTACAGTTTTCCTGGGATTTGTTCCACATTTTGAATGAAGAATATGCTGAATTTGAGTAGCAAAACAAAGCTGGATCAAAGAAGGCACGAAGAAGAGCAAGAGGTGAAATGAGGAAGGAAAGGAGGGCAGAGGCAGCAAGAAGTGCTGTCCTTGTGGGGCTGGTAACAAGGATCTTGCCCATAAGGCTGGCATCCGTTATAATCCACCAGCAAAGTCTGTCTGTGCTCTTAGCAGCACGCATGTGCACGCTATGTTGCTTCAGTCGTGTCTGACTCTTTGTGACCCTATGGACTGTAACCTGCCAGGCTCCTCTGTCTGTGGGATTCTCCAGGCAAGAATAACAGAGTGGGTTTCCATGCCCTCCTCCAGGGAATCTTCCAGTCCCAGGGATCAAACCCTCATCCTTTATGGCTCGTGAACTGGCAGGTGGGTTCTTTACCACTAGCACCCCCTAGAAAGCAGAGTCTAAACTCTTTTAAGTTCTGGGGAAGATAAGAGAGAAATGTAAAAGTCAATGCTGAAAATAGGCTAATTTGAATTTTGACCCGTCAAAACCAGATGTGAAGAGGAGGGAATGAAAATATTTCAATAATTGAGAAGAGGAAATGATTCAGAGAAAGAACTCAGTGACCACAAAAATTTAGAAGAGAAACAAGAAAGAGGGAGAACATTTCAATGGCCCATGGTTTCTGAGCCTGAAGGAAGAGACAAACACCAGGGGGTTAAAAATACTACAGTTTGGAAGAGAGAAAGGTTGGTTGGAATATTGAACTTGAGCACAGACCACCTGAGTGAAGTTATTTTATCAAATCAGGACAAGTTAGGAGCCATGAGAAGAGGAAGGAGCAAGAAGCAATGGTCCCTGTCTTTACCGTTTGTTTTTTTTATTCGTACCTATAAAAGGACTGGGATTGGGTCCCAGAAAACTGTCTGAGTCCTCAAAACTTCAGCTTTTAAAGATATCCGGCTTTCTCAAGTATGTGTAGTTATGAAACAAAGTATGAATTAACAAGAATTCCAGTGTCTTGAACATATAATTCAACAGCGATATATTATTGCTAGTTAAAGCAATTTTCAAGGCATGAACCACATTAGTTCTACAAGAACATTTGCTTCGTGTGTTTTTCTTCTAGAAAATTAATAATTTTGGCAACGTGTTTTGCGGTGTTCTCTCTAACGTGTGTTGTAGAAGGATATTGCTGCAATTCCTGCTTTGTGTGTTCTGGCTCGCAAAGATGATTTCACACTTACTAAGCTTGAAATTTAAATTGTGGGTTTGGCCGTGGCTATTGCCAGACAGCAATATCATAGAGTTACGATAAAGTTCAGAAACTTTTGTTGTCATTTTCGATTTTTAACTTTATTCAGGAAAAAAAACTATATGATTTCAGAATTACAGACATGTGAGGTATCGACTAATATTTTGCTTTAGGCAAACCATTTTTGCTGGTTCAAAGAGATCTGCAGGGCATGGGCTGTTGCAACAGCTCTTTCCCAAACTAAGCAAAACATCTAGAACTGACAGCTACACAAAGCCCTCATCAAGTCGGGAAGGACTGTGTCCACAGTGTAGGTATTCAGGTAACTGGATAGTTAAGAAGGGAACTGAAATGACAGAACTCCACTGTTGCGAAAGATATCTGAGATCATTTTTAAATTATAATCTGCTAAAAAAAAAACCCTCATACTTGAGAGTACATAGAAGATCTTTAATTATTTTTAATGCTAATCGGGAGCTCATCAAAAATTTAATTCAACTCCTAAAATATTTAGGTTGTATGTGCATGTATGCTCAGCTATGTTCAGTTCATTGCAGCTCCATGGACTGTAGCTTGCCAGGCTCCTCTGTCCATGGAATTTTCTAGGCAAGAGTACTGCAGAGGGTTGCCGTTTCCTACTCCAGGGGATCTTCTCAACCCAAGGATTGAACCCAAGTTTCTTGTGTCTCCTGCATTGGCAGGTGGATTCTTTTAACACTGGCGCCACTTGGAAGCCCTAAAAATATTTAGGTTACCCTCTTAAACAACAGCACCAAGAACTGATTAATTTTTTTAATTAAAAAGACATTTTGCAAAAAATCTGTATGAATCAAGATTTTGCAGAAAAATTGAGTTTTAGAGACCTTTTCATTGGAAATTAAAATTACTTTATTTTATACACTTATAGTTTTGGTCTTATGTGGCATCTGGTCAAAGACCTAGAAGAAAAGAAAGAATTTATGTTTTTAAATATCCATCCAATGAAATAAATAGAACTGTATGCTGGTAACATTAATCACCAGAGTTACAAAAATTTTAAATTTACTAATGAATAGATAAATTTTCTTCAGATTCTCCATAACTTTGTTTTCCATGGAAATTCTTAAGACATCTCTCATGAAGTCATTTTTGAAATTTTTACAAATGATAGGCATATCTTCCTGAAGACCATAAGTATATTTGAGATGTCTGTCATGATGATGTGTATATCCGCTCTCTACTGCTCCCTTTAGCTTACTGGCACAGCATTGAGAGAAAAATGACAATCTGTCTCCAGAAAACTGATTCTGAACTGCATCTTTTAAGACTAAATGTCTTTGGCTTAAAGAAAAAGAAATATACAAAAGGCATAAAAATCAAATGGGTGATACAATTTGAAAAGTTTTTTATTTTTTCAGTAGAAATAGAACTTCAAATATTTAGCTGGAAGATATTGTCAACTACACAAGTGTTTTTTTTATGTTTTTTCCAAAAGGCAACATCTCAACACCTCATGGAAGATGGCATGATTTCATGAGATCTCTAAGATACGAAGCTGGTTTTCCCCATCCTCCAGCATCACAATGAGAAAATAACTCTTCTACAGAAATATCCCAAATGAGGAAGCACTGTTCGAGAATTTTACATAAATGTACAAAATTACTGCCTAGAAGATATGATTACAAACAAGTGAAAATAAAATATTTCTAACCCTAAGGTAGTTAAGCACATAACTTGATATAGAAAACCTGGGAACACTGATGACAACGGGCTGAGACCGCCATAGTGGTAAGCGAGCGCCATCTAGTGCCTGAAAATGGAAATGACAACAGAAGCTATTTTATACGTGATTTGCAGAAGGCTGCGGTGGGCGCAGGGGGGGGGGCGGGGACTAATGAGGCTGTCCCAGGTGCAGCTAATTCTGGGAACCAGGATGTGAGGGTGAGTGTTCTGCCGAGACTGAGGAGGGAGAAGAAAAATAAAGAGGGGGGTCGTTTTGGCATAGGTGGTGACCCTGTAAAAATTCATGGCCAGGACGAGGTGAGGAAAAATGCAAGATCCTGGGTGCTACCAGCAAACAGAACTTTTACCCTGAGCACTCAGCCCTTTTCAGGGAAGCTCGCTCTCCTGTGCCTTTTATTGTATGTATCTTCCTTTCTTCTTTCTTACCCTTTTCCCTAATCTCACCTTCTGCACGTCTTTTCAGTCCAGTTCACTCACTCACTCAATCGTGTCCGACTCTGCGATCCCATGGACAAATCTTTTAGGGCTGGAAATCTGTTGATGATACAAGATTTTTTTAATTGCCTCATAAATTAAGGAATTTCTGGCTTTAAGACAATACAACAAACTTTTAAAACTACACTTATGCTTTATCGACCATCTAGTCTGTATTTAAGGAATGCAAGAAACTGAGGCTAGGAAAATGTAGGTGTCCTTGGAGTCAGCCGGGGGGTGAGTGACGGAACTCAACCTGAATCCAAGCTCTCCTCACAACCCGGCCCAGCGGGAAGGAACTTTCCTGCCAGGTGCGCACACCTACAAAATGTCCCTCAAAAGTTTTCCCACCTCTAGCCTATTTTTATTTGTTTTGCATATGTTTGGAATTTCAGAGGCTTAATAAAGTTATATATTTTCCTCATTTTCTTTGAGATACTTGAAGAAAATCAGAATTTAATATAAATGCATAGCTACAAGAAAAAATAAAATGGGCAATTATCTCTAAGTTCATGTATCCAAACCATTTCAGAAAAAGAATGAACTGATTTAAATATAAATTCTGTGTTTCTATGGTCTTTTTTTAACATGGTACAACAAATGAAACACAACTTTTTTATCTTTAATTCCTACTATTTGTATGCAACTTTTTGC
>SJYC01027258.1:0-17247 GCA_006408675.1 Madoqua kirkii
GCTGGAATCAAGGTTTCCAGGAGAAATATCAATAACCTCAGATATGCAGATGACACCACCCTTATGGCAGAAAGTGAAGGACTAAAGAGCCTCTTGATGAAAGTGAAAGAGGAGAGTGAAAAAGTTGGCTTAAAACTCAACATTCAGAAAACTAAGATCAAGGCATCCGGTCCCATCACTTCATGGGAAATAGATTGGGAAACAGTGGGAACAGTGGCAGACTTTATTTTGGGGGGCTCCAAATTCACTGCAGATGGTGACTGCGGCCATGAAATTAAAAGATGCTTACTGTTTGAAAGAAAAGTTATGACCAACCTCGACAGTATATTAAAAAGCAGAGACATTACTTTGCCAACAAAAATCTGTCTAGTCAAGGCTATGGTTTTTCCTGTGGTCATGTACTGATGTGAGAGTTGAACTACAAAAAAGCTGAGCACCGAAGAACGGATGCTTTTGAACTGTGGTGCTGGAGAAGACTCTTGAGAGTCTCTTGGACTGCAAGGAGATGCCACCAGTCCACTCTAAAGGAAATCAGTTCTGAATATTCATTGGAAGGACTGATGCTGAGGCTGAAACTCCAATACTTTGGCCACTGTTACGGTATTCTTGACAGACCAGGACCTGGGGACAGGAGTCAATGAAAAGAAGGTGAAGAAAAGAAGGATGTGGGGGACCCAAGTCTCTAGTGGAACAAGGGTACTTTATTCATGGCAGTGTGTGTTTATATATTGTTATACAAGAAAGCTTTAAGCAGGAAAATAAAGTTGAGTAAAAAGCACTGAAACCAGATGCAGAACAACAGTAACTAAGGGAATAACAATAGTTATAGGGTCATAGCAACAGTAACTAAGGGAAGAAGACAATCCATGTATTGCAAATAGGGTAGTATGACTAAGTAGTTTTACAGAAAAGTAAGTTTACTTAAAGGAATCCATGTATGCGTTCTGCCTCATGACCTCAGTCCTGAGAACTGCGGGAAGCTCTGCTCATTCCTGTTTTCCAAGAACTGATAAGGAACAGAGGGCCCTTAAGAAACAGAAAACAACATATAGGATTCCTTAAAATTAAACATTCCCTGAAAATCCTCCCTTTTCATTATTTTTGTGAAAAAGGCCCTGACCAACTGAGTTTGTTTAGTTTGAACAATTTTTGTTGAAAGGCATCAGTATACAACAAATATAACTACCAGGACAATTACCAGTGTCACAGCACCAGACCCAATACTACTTTGGAACCATCCTCGAGGGTCTAGCCCAGATAACTGATCAGCTAGCTATTCAGCTAAAGTTTCCAAATTATTCTATTCCCTGAAAATCTCCCTTTTCATTATTTTTGTGAAAAAGGCCCTGACCAACTGAGTTTGTTTAGTTTGAACAATTTTTGTTGAAAGGCATCAGTATACAACAAATATAACTACCAGGACAATTACCAGTGTCACAGCACCAGACCCAATACTACTTTGGAACCATCCTCGAGGGTCTAGCCCAGATAACTGATCAGCTAGCTATTCAGCTAAAGTTTCCAAATTATTCGAAGAGGGCAGACTTTTAGAGAAGGTTTCAAAGATTTTTTTTTGGTAGTAACTGTACACTTAGGGAATCATACAATGTATGTCTTGCAAATGAAATTTGATTTGTTCCCAGTCATAGGCATTATAGTTGAATTGAACAGGGATAATACAAAATTGAGCAGAATTCCAATCACATTTAGTATTATTTGCTCCTGTAAATCTATTAGTTGATCTCCGACCCATGTGATGGCTGTTCTTAGTTTTTAGTTTGTATTTCATCTTGAACTTTCTCATCTATCTGAGCCTGAGTGGCCCACAGAGTACGAGCATCTTTGGTCTAATTTTGAATAAAATTATGTGTTTGAACTGAGGTTTGTAGAGCAATGTCTGTGACAGCAGCAGTGGTACAAGTGGCTACTGACCCCAAAATACCAAGAATTAACCATCCAGTGAATCATCTAGATGGCTGGAGTAAGCTAGTGAGGAGCTGGGAGGCAAGTCCTGCCATGGGACGCTCTTTCCAGGGATTTATTTTTCAAAGAAACAGAGGAATTAAGACAAGTGTATAATTTGTAATCTATACAAGTCACAAAACATAGAGTCTTATTAAACTGTAAGTTCTCTATAGCTACAACAAAAGGAAGAGGAACATTAGCTTGTATAAAATACGAATGACTGTAACGAAAGGAATAGTTGCTACGAGTTGAAGAGCAAGCCCAGCAGAACCATGCCAGCCACAGTCACGCCCGTCAGGGACCAGCGGCTGAAGCACTCTTGGCCCTTTTGGCTCTCAGTTGCTGTATTGTTTTCACAGAGTTCCACGAAAGTTCCCAGCCGCCGTTCTCCTGGATCCAAGGCTCTCGGTGGCCATTTAGGTAAGTGGCCCTCCAAGCTGTGAGCTGACCCACCAATGCCTGCATCGCCTTGTCTCTGCTTTCCTTGCTTAGCGCCCCACCAAAGGAGAAAAAGGCCACAGTGTGACCCCAGTTCACCTCATCCCGGAAGAGCTCATACACTACCTGTCCAAAGCTCTGATATGCTGTCCCTGGGGTGATGCGGAGCTGGGACGTCAGGTCGCTGAATGTCTGGTGGTACCTCAGTTCAAACTCATCGCCTGCCTCCCTCAGGGCTTGCTTTACTGTTGCCATGGGGATCACCTCCCTGGTCCGAGCTTCTGCTGTGGCCAGTGGCTCCATTCACCGCAGGGCTACCCGCCAGGTGCCAGGATGGGTTGCCATTGATGGCACTGCTGTATCCTTTCTGGGAAAGCTTGTAAGAGAGAAAGTCAACCACTAGTTCCCGGTTGCTCTGAGCCATTTTTATAATAAGGATGGGCTCCACCAGTCTGTTGTCTGAAATACCTGTCGTGAAAAAGGGGGTTAGGTATATAGGTCCAATAAGTATGATTAATTAATTCAGCTTGAGTGGGGGAATCAAAAGCAAGCAAAGCAAGCATAGCGACAAAAATATTTTCCAGATTCCGAGGCAGTCTCTGTTGAGAAACCAGATTTTTATCTTGATTAGTAAGGGTTTTTGTTTGTCCCTAGGTAAGGAGATCATAAGGTCAATGACACTGAGGGCGGCGTTTCTTAGAGATTTTGAGAGTCACCATGGCTTCTACTGGAATTTTTCTTCTCAGGAATTTTGTCATTTCTTTTTCATTTTGAATGCCAGAGGATCTTCTGGGGCGGATCTTCTGAAGAGGAAGCCAATTGATTTTCATTGGATCTATCTGGAGAAATATAAGCATACCCTTTTCCCTATAAGGTTAATTCCCAGATTTCCATTGTTTAGTTAGCCCATCTTGATACCAAATGGGCAGAGGAAGAGAAGTGTCTTTCAATTCCTAGAAATGTTTTTCTGCTTATGTCAAGATAACTCCTTGTGGTAAGTTTTAAAAATTTAAAACAAATAAAGCTGTATTAACAATAGTTACAGGTTTAAAGAATATCTTACATTGGAATCTAGTAAAGTCTGCTTTGGATAGGGAAGATAGAATTATTCCTGTGTATTCCTCCTTCTTAAATTTTTTTATTTGTAGTTTCAGTGTGTGAAATGGGGGAAATGTGGTCCCTAATGATAGACTGTAATTCAAGAAAAAGTTGCTGAATAATAGACTGATTAGAATTTATGGTAGAAGTTTCTATATTTTTTAATACAAAAACTGAATTTGAGGAGTCAGAAATTATATTAATAGGATAAGGATGTAGGTGAATAACCTGAATAAGAGCATATAATTCATTTTGTTGGGCAGAATGAAATTTAGTATTAAAGACTTTATATTCTTTGAGAGCCCAAAATGAGGCTTTAGCGCTTTTTGGTCCCATCTATATAGAAAACATAAGTTTGAGGTATAGGCTGTGATGTAACAATGCGAGAGATAATAAATTTAGTATTTTTGAAGAAATTTCAAAGTTTATTATAAGGATAATGAAATGAAATCTCTCCAAAATAGTCTAAGAAGGCTATTTGAAAATCGGTAGAAGTTTCTAATGCATTTTCAATTTGAGCTTTATTACTAGGTAATATAATTTTGTGAGGATTGGAGCCAATTAAAGTCTTAGTTCTATTTCTCCCAGTGATAATTATTAGAGCGATCAAATCAAGATAGGGTGTAAGTGACTTTGTTCCTCTAAAATCGGTATGTTCCTGCTGCTGCTAAGTCGCTTCAGTTGTGTCCGACTCTGTGCAACCCCATAGACGGCAGCCCACCAGCCTCCGCCATGCCTGGGATTCTCCAGGCAAGAACACTGGAGTAAGCTGCCATTTCCTTCTCCAAAATGGGTATAGATCTATTCTATTGAGTGTTCTTGTTGGGCAAGGAGTCCTATGGGAGAATGGAGAGAGGGGAGTACAAACAACTTTAGAGGTAATTCAAGTCTAATATGAGTAAGAAACTGTTTTTGTAATTTATTTTGTACTAAAGAGTTCCTCTTGTGTCTCTTGTGAAAGTGAACGAGGGCTGTTTAAATCAGGATTTCCTTTCAAAGTATTAAATAAATTAGTCAGTTGATCATTTGCAATGCCTAAAGAGGGTCTAATCCAGTTTACAGCACCTAAAAGTTTTTGAAAATCATTCAAAGTTGATAATTTATCAACACAAATTTGTGTTAGTTGAGGAGCAGTATGTTGTCTATTAACAACAGAAGTGAAGTGTAGTCACTCAGTCGTGTCTGACTCTCTGTGACCGCATGGACTGTAGCCTACCAGGCTCCTCAATCCACGGAATTCTCCAGGCAGGAATACTGGAGTGGACTGCCATTTCCTTCTCCAGGGCATCTTCCCGACCCAGGGATCAAACCTGGGTCTCCCATGCTACAGGCAGACGCTTTACCATCTGAGCCACCAGGGAAGCCCCGTCTATTAACAATAGATCCTAAGTAATGGTAAGGTGTAGAGGTTTGAAATATTTCAGGGGCAATAATTAATCCAGAGTCCTTTAAACATTGTTGAGCTATGTCAAACATATGTTGAGTTTCTAAAACAGATGGAGCTGAGAACAATATATCATCCATATAATGAATAACAAGAAAGTCAGGAAATTGTTTTTACACAAGTTCAAGGGCTTTGGCTACATAATATTGATACATGGTTGGAGAACTCATTATTCCTTGAGGCAATACAGCCCATTGATATCATTTATGAGGCCCAATATGATTAGGAAAAGCAATCCTGTAAGTCTATAATAATATGCCAGTTTTGAGGAATAGTGGTAGGTGATGGAATGCCTGGTTGCAGTGTACCATAGGTTTCATAGATGCATTAACTTTTTGAAGGTCTGTTAAGAGATGCCATTTGTCAGATTTTTTTTATTACAAAAATGGGAAAATTCCAAGGGGAATAAGATTCTTCAATATATTTTAATTTCAATTGTGTATTGACGAGTTCCTTAGTAGCCTCTAGTTTCTCTTTCGTAAGGGGCCATTGCTCTGTCCAAATAAGCTCATCACTTTTCCAAGTTATTTTAATAACTGTACCATTTGTTAAGTGAGCAGTGGCCCCTAGGAAAAATGTGGAATACATATTTTAGCTTGCCATTGCATAAGTAAATCTCTTCCTATTAAATTAAGGGGTGCATCAATCACATAAGGTCATAATGTTGTGTGCTGGCCTTAGAGTCCCTCACATGGATATATTTGGACACTTTGATAAACCTCTTGTACTTTGGTTTGAGAAACCCCTGCAATTTGGCAAGAACTTCTCTATATAAGCCAAGATTGGGCCATAAATGTTTGCAAATAGTAATATCAAATCCAGTATCAAGAAGATCAGAAAATTTTTTGCCATTAATTTTGATATTTATATTTGGTCATGCATATTCAGATACTATTGATGTCCATAAGGATTGTTTTTGATCTGCATTGTCAAATCCACTTGTCTGTATGTTATCAGAGGAGTTAATAGAAAGGTAAGGTAAAAGAAGTATTTGAGCAATTTTGTCCCCCTTTTTGAATTGCCATAGTATCTGAGATGACATCATAATTTGAATTTTTTCCCTTATAATCTGAATCAATTACTCCAGGGTGAACAGTAACTCCTTTAGAAGTCAAACTAGATCGGCCAAGTAAAAGACTGAAGGTTTGTGGGGGTAGGGGTCCAAAAAGTCTGGTAGATATTCTAGAAGGGACTACCTGAGGAAAAAGGAGAGAAACATTTAAGGCTGGTATATTGACAGCAGCACTGCCGATGTTGAGGGTTTGAAGGAAAAGATGCAGTTTGCCCCTGGTTTTTGTTGATGGGGACCTGGGAGTCCCCAGCTTGTAGTTTCCCAAAATAGGCTTCCCTTCAATATCATATTTAGATTGACATTCTCTGGCCCAATGTATCCCCTTACGGCAACGAGGACAAATTCCTGGAGGTTTTTTAATAGTTTTAATTTTTTCTGTGTGTTTTTTAGGACAATCTCTTTTTTAAATGGGTCTTATCCCCACATGCAAAACATCCTTCATTTCCCTTTTTAAAGGCAGCAACCATTGTTTCAGCTAACATTTGCATTTTTTGAAGTTCTCATCCTAAATTGCTACAAGCCTTCAAATAATCAATAATAGTCTTCAGTCTCATGAATTGGAGTGATAGCTCTTTAACATTTTTGGTTTGCATTTTTATAAGCAACAGTTTTTCTAGCTGCATTTTGGCCTCTTTTCCTATAACATTATGGGAAATAGCAACTTCCAATCTAGCTAAAAAATCAGCACAGGCTTCATTAGGTCCTCGAAATATTTTTGTGTAGCTGTCTTCAGGTTTTATTGACTTCTAACTTTCCAGGAGGAAATACGATGTTGGGGTTTATACACATCCATAGGTTGAGCTCAAAATATGGACCATCTTTGTCAGAGTTGGGTGGCTGAATTATTCAGAGTTTATATTTGGCAAAGTTTTGTTCAGCTAAGGGTAGGTGTGACGTGATGAAGGCTAGAAATAACCCATTTTCCATGTCCCAGTCTAGTAACCCATAAAGCTTTTGTCGTGAAGGAGAATGAGTAGAAAGTTTTTTCTTACAAATGTGAGTGTGTGATAAAGGCTTGTAACTGTCATTTTAAAAAGTATTGTCAGCTTTAGTGTCAAAAAAGGCCTCAGAAAAGTCACTGGCAGGGTCATTTTGTCCTTGAGTTAAGAGGACTTTCAGTTTGGTGTCCATTGCAAGAGGAGGAGGAGCACTTGCGGCAGCGGAGCAGAGCTGGTGGGATAATTCTGAAATATTTTATGTTGTTTTAATCGGGTCTTTTGTGAAGTTTTACCATCTAGTTCATTTTCGTGTAATAAGTGTCTGCCTGTTGTCGAATATCAGGGGGGCTAGAATTTCCTTGAAAAGGCAAAATCACAGCTTTAATGAGGGCCCATAAGGACCAGAAATCTATTGGAATACTCTTTCCCCTTCTTGCGGCTTGTTCAACATTCTCTCTAACCCAGTTCCAAATCTTTAAATCAAAATTGCTTTCATCAGAGAACTAGGGATTATGGTCAATTACCATCTGGAGACAAGCCTCTATTCCCTGATACGAAACCAAAAGTCCTTGAACTTTAAATAAATAATGAAGCAAAGCAGAAAAGTGGTGGGGCTTTCCAGTCATTTGTCCCATAACCCCGCACTTACCAACCTCAGTAGGTCCACAGTCACTCCGTCTGCTTGCCAAGGGCGTTCTCCAGGTCCCTGTTTGGGTGCTGCTTGTTATGGTCTTCTTGACAGAACAGGGCCTGGGGACAGGAGTCGATGAAAAGAAGGTGAAGAAAAAAGGACACAGGGGACCCAAATCTCTAGTGGAATAAGGGTACTTTATTCACGACAGTGTGTGCTTATATATTGTTATACAAGGAAGCTTTAGGCAGAAAAATAAAATTGAGTAAAAAACACCGAAACCAGATGCGTAACAACAGTAACTAAGGGAATAACAATAGTCACAGGGCCATATCAACGGCAACTAGGGGAATAACAATCATCACAGGGCCGGAAGACAATCCATGTATTGTGAATAGGAACATGACTAAGTAGTGTTACAGAAAAGTAAAAGGTTACTGAAAGGAATCCATGTATGCATTCTGCCTCATGACCTCAGTCCTGAGAACTGCGGGCAGCTCTGCTCATTCCTGTTTCCCAGGAACTGATAAGGAACAGAGGGCCCTTAAGAAACAGAAAACATATAGAATTCCTTAAAATTAAACGTTCCCTGACAGGCCACCTGATGCAAAGAGCTGACTCATTTGAAAAGACCTTGATGCTGGGAAAGGTTGAAGGCGGGAGAAGAGGATGACAGAGGATGAGATGGTTGGATGGCATCACTGACTCAATGGACATGAGTTTGAGTAAACTCCAGGAGTTGGTGATGGACAGAGAGGCCTGGCATGATGCAGTTCATGGGGTCACAAAGAGTTGGACACGACTGAGCAACTGAACTGAACTGAACTGAACCTAAATATCCAACAATAGGTTAATAGTTAATGCATAATGAAACATTCATACCATGGAGTACTATATAACCACTAGACAGAATAAGCTAGGTGTATATTCTGATTATTAAAAAATTTGCAAGTTCACTGTCAATATTTTATAAACAATTTACAAAATAGCCTATATATAGGTATAATCCCATTAAAAATTGGCTTATTGTATTTTTATAGTAATATAAATAAATATATATTTCTTTCTTATTGGCTGGAGTTTTATATAAAATAATTACCATAAACACACGCATTCACACACACACACAAACACACACATATATACATATGTATATATATGTACCATCTAACACTCTAGTCAATAGAAAAGGAATATTTACCAAAAGAGAGAGATCAAGCTAGCAGATCAGGATAATGCTGGACTCACCTTCCCTCAGGAACACATCAAAACCACTACTACATGAGAATTACTCGTGCTGAAATTGACCTGAGAACTAGCAGAACAACTCTTCTACAACCAGGGTTATAAGGAAAGACCCACATGTAGTCTGGTAGGAAAGGAAGAGAAGCAATCTGGTCAGGACCTGCACCCTTAGCAGGGGACAGAGAGGAGAGGGTATTCCAGACTCAGGCATCCTCCCTAGGGGAATAAGGGGTTTGAGCTACATGTTAGCAGAGAAGGCAATGGCACCATTCAATTACTCCAGGGTGAACAGTAACTCCTTTAGAAGTCAAACTAGATCGGCCAAGTAAAAGACTGAAGGTTTGTGGGGGTAGGGGTCCAAAAAGTCTGGTAGATATTCTAGAAGGGACTACCTGAGGAAAAAGGAGAGAAACATTTAAGGCTGGTATATTGACAGCAGCACTGCCGATGTTGAGGGTTTGAAGGAAAAGATGCAGTTTGCCCCTGGTTTTTGTTGATGGGGACCTGGGGAGTCCCCAGCTTGTAGTTTCCCAAAATAGGCTTCCCTTCAATATCATATTTAGATTGACATTCTCTGGCCCAATGTATCCCCTTACGGCAACGAGGACAAATTCCTGGAGGTTTTTTAATAGTTTTAATTTTTTCTGTGTGTTTTTTAGGACAATCTCTTTTTTAAATGGGTCTTATCCCCACATGCAAAACATCCTTCATTTCCCTTTTTAAAGGCAGCAACCATTGTTTCAGCTAACATTTGCATTTTTTGAAGTTCTCATCCTAAATTGCTACAAGCCTTCAAATAATCAATAATAGTCTTCAGTCTCATGAATTGGAGTGATAGCTCTTTAACATTTTTGGTTTGCATTTTTATAAGCAACAGTTTTTCTAGCTGCATTTTGGCCTCTTTTCCTATAACATTATGGGAAATAGCAACTTCCAATCTAGCTAAAAAATCAGCACAGGCTTCATTAGGTCCTCGAAATATTTTTGTGTAGCTGTCTTCAGGTTTTATTGACTTCTAACTTTCCAGGAGGAAATACGATGTTGGGGTTTATACACATCCATAGGTTGAGCTCAAAATATGGACCATCTTTGTCAGAGTTGGGTGGCTGAATTATTCAGAGTTTATATTTGGCAAAGTTTTGTTCAGCTAAGGGTAGGTGTGACGTGATGAAGGCTAGAAATAACCCATTTTCCATGTCCCAGTCTAGTAACCCATAAAGCTTTTGTCGTGAAGGAGAATGAGTAGAAAGTTTTTTCTTACAAATGTGAGTGTGTGATAAAGGCTTGTAACTGTCATTTTAAAAAGTATTGTCAGCTTTAGTGTCAAAAAAGGCCTCAGAAAAGTCACTGGCAGGGTCATTTTGTCCTTGAGTTAAGAGGACTTTCAGTTTGGTGTCCATTGCAAGAGGAGGAGGAGCACTTGCGGCAGCGGAGCAGAGCTGGTGGGATAATTCTGAAATATTTTATGTTGTTTTAATCGGGTCTTTTGTGAAGTTTTACCATCTAGTTCATTTTCGTGTAATAAGTGTTCTGCCTGTTGTCGAATATCAGGGGGGCTAGAATTTCCTTGAAAAGGCAAAATCACAGCTTTAATGAGGGCCCATAAGGACCAGAAATCTATTGGAATACTCTTTCCCCTTCTTGCGGCTTGTTCAACATTCTCTCTAACCCAGTTCCAAATCTTTAAATCAAAATTGCTTTCATCAGAGAACTAGGGATTATGGTCAATTACCATCTGGAGACAAGCCTCTATTCCCTGATACGAAACCAAAAGTCCTTGAACTTTAAATAAATAATGAAGCAAAGCAGAAAAGTGGTGGGGCTTTCCAGTCATTTGTCCCATAACCCCGCACTTACCAACCTCAGTAGGTCCACAGTCACTCCGTCTGCTTGCCAAGGGCGTTCTCCAGGTCCCTGTTTGGGTGCTGCTTGTTATGGTCTTCTTGACAGAACAGGGCCTGGGGACAGGAGTCGATGAAAAGAAGGTGAAGAAAAAAGGACACAGGGGACCCAAATCTCTAGTGGAATAAGGGTACTTTATTCACGACAGTGTGTGCTTATATATTGTTATACAAGGAAGCTTTAGGCAGAAAAATAAAATTGAGTAAAAAACACCGAAACCAGATGCGTAACAACAGTAACTAAGGGAATAACAATAGTCACAGGGCCATATCAACGGCAACTAGGGGAATAACAATCATCACAGGGCCGGAAGACAATCCATGTATTGTGAATAGGAACATGACTAAGTAGTGTTACAGAAAAGTAAAAGGTTACTGAAAGGAATCCATGTATGCATTCTGCCTCATGACCTCAGTCCTGAGAACTGCGGGCAGCTCTGCTCATTCCTGTTTCCCAGGAACTGATAAGGAACAGAGGGCCCTTAAGAAACAGAAAACATATAGAATTCCTTAAAATTAAACGTTCCCTGACAGGCCACCTGATGCAAAGAGCTGACTCATTTGAAAAGACCTTGATGCTGGGAAAGGTTGAAGGCGGGAGAAGAGGATGACAGAGGATGAGATGGTTGGATGGCATCACTGACTCAATGGACATGAGTTTGAGTAAACTCCAGGAGTTGGTGATGGACAGAGAGGCCTGGCATGATGCAGTTCATGGGGTCACAAAGAGTTGGACACGACTGAGCAACTGAACTGAACTGAACTGAACCTAAATATCCAACAATAGGTTAATAGTTAATGCATAATGAAACATTCATACCATGGAGTACTATATAACCACTAGATAGAATAAGCTAGGTGTATATTCTGATTATTAAAAAATTTGCAAGTTCACTGTCAATATTTTATAAACAATTTACAAAATAGCCTATATATAGGTATAATCCCATTAAAAATTGGCTTATTGTATTTTTATAGTAATATAAATAAATATATATTTCTTTCTTATTGGCTGGAGTTTTATATAAAATAATTACCATAAACACACGCATTCACACACACACACAAACACACACATATATACATATGTATATATATGTACCATCTAACACTCTAGTCAATAGAAAAGGAATATTTACCAAAAGAGAGAGATCAAGCTAGCAGATCAGGATAATGCTGGACTCACCTTCCCTCAGGAACACATCAAAACCACTACTACATGAGAATTACTCGTGCTGAAATTGACCTGAGAACTAGCAGAACAACTCTTCTACAACCAGGGTTATAAGGAAAGACCCACATGTAGTCTGGTAGGAAAGGAGGAGAAGCAATCTGGTCAGGACCTGCACCCTTAGCAGGGGACAGAGAGGAGAGGGTATTCCAGACTCAGGCATCCTCCCTAGGGGAATAAGGGGTTTGAGCTACATGTTAGCAGAGAAGGCAATGGCACCACAATCCAGTACTCTTGCCTGGAAAATCCCATGGATGGAGGAGCCTGGTAGGCTGCAGTCCATGGAGTTGCCAAGAGTCAGAAACGACTGAGTGACTTCACTTTCACTTTTCACTTTAATGCATTCGAGAAGGAAATGGCAACCCACTCCAGTGTTCTTGTCTGGAGAATCCCAGGGACAGGGGATCCTGGTGGGCTGCCGTCTGTGGGGTCGCACAGAGTCGGACACGACTGAAGCGACTTAGCAGCAGCAACAGCTACATGTTAGACATGCCAACCCTGGGGTCTTGACCCCATGAAGGTGAAGCTCCTTAGCTGGTCTAAAAACCACTGGAGCTTATCAGAGGGTTGTAAGAAACTGAAACTCCACTCTTAAAGAGCATGCCTACAGACTTGCTTACTCGCAATCACAGTGCTGAGGCTGCAGATTGAAAATTGCCTGGGGCTCTCCCCATGCCGAGGCCACCCCAGAGCACTCCCCCAACCCATACTGGGCTCCTGCTGCAGTCCCTCTTGCTCCAACACTGCTCCCTACTAAGAGGGAGATGGCCATAGCCAACAAAAGCGCGCAAACTTGGAGGAAATGGAGTCAATTTGCACACTGGCCCTGCCTCTAATCAGCATGGAGACAGCCAATGCCAGCACGTGCCTTCTGATCACATACTACTGAAAGGGAACGAGGCTAACTCCAGAGCAGAGACCACCATCACCATAGCACACACCCCTGTGTACATTTGGGGTAGGATAAGTCTAGCTCAGTGTTGACACTGACCCCTCCAGCTCACACAGAGAAACTAACCAGGGATCTCACACCAAAAAGAAAAGTGAAATCAATACAGAAGTGCACCCCTAGGTCTCAGGCTCAGACCACATCCCAAACCAAAGACTACCATCACATCTGAGAGAAACCCAGCTCCTCCAAAGCTCCTACTCCAGCCCTGTGGGCCCTGCCCCAAGCTCTGATATGGCAATGACAGCCACTGATCATGGGAAGAACTTCAGCCTTCACCTTGCTCTAACCACTCCACCTCCAGTCCTACTTTCCACCAAAGTGGTGGCTGCCAGCACATCCTGGGGAAGACATGACCCCTGCTTGCTTAGTTCCAATTCTCTGACCAAAGCTACTGGGCCCAGATGGACTGCTTAGGGATGTTCCCATACAAGGACATGCCTTCCAGACCAAGTAAGGTAACTGAGTCACCTAATTTCATAGAGATAAAGTTAAACAAAATTAGAAGACAGAGGAATATGTTTAAAATGAAAGAAAATGGAAAAAAAACCCTGAAAAAAATCCTGATGAAACAGAAATAATTTACAACAACATCAACAATACAAAAAGAGCTTAAAGTAATAATAAGCTGAACTGGAGAAAAGAACAGATGAACACAGTGAGAATTTGAACAAAGAAATAGGAAAGCAAAAATTTTTTTGAAGAACTAGTCAGAGCTAAAGAATGCAGTAACTGAAATGAAAACTACAACTAAAGGAAATTAACAGCAGATTAGGTGATAGGGAACACATAAACAATCTGAAAGACAAAGAAATCACCCAATCAGAGCAGCAAGAAGAAAAACACATTTTCAAAAATGAAGATAGTTTAAGGGACCTCTAAGAAAATATCAAGCACACTAACAGCCACACCATAAGGAACCCCAGGAAAAAAGAAAAGAGAGAGAAATGGTTTTAAAAAGTATTTCATGAAATTTATGGCTTAAAACTTCCTGAACCTGAAGAAGGAAACAGATATCCAGGTCTGGTAAGCACAGAGTCCCAAACAAGATGAACAAAAAGAGAATCATACCAAGACATATTGTAATTGAAATGGCAAAACTAAAAATTAAAAAAAAAAAAAGAAGTACAAAGGCAGCAAAAGGAGAAAGAAGAGCTATATACAAGGGAACCCCGAAGGCTATCAGCTAAATTTTTTAGGAGAATCTTTGCAGGACAGAAGAGGGTGGCATTATATAAGTACTTAAAAGCAAAAGTAAACCAGAAACCTAGAATACTCTATCCAGCAAGGTCACCATTCAGAATTAAAGAGGAGATAAAGAACTTCTCAAAGGAGCAAAAACTAAAAGAGTCCATCAATAGTAAACAAGTTTTAAAGAAGCGTTAAGAGTTATTCTTTTTTAAGAGGAAAGAAAAGGCTACAACAAGAAATAATAAATTATAGAAAAAGGAAAATCCTGCTGATAAAGAATGTGGATCAACCATTTAAATTAGCTAGTACAAAGGTTCTCAGAGAAGGTAATGGCCCCCCACTCCAGTACTCTTGCCTGGAAAACCCCATGGACGAGGAGCCTGGGAGGCTACAGTCCATGGGGTCGCGAAGAGTTGGACACGACTGAGCGACTTCCCTTTCACTTTTCACTTTCATGAACTGGAGAAGGAAATGCCAACCCACTCCAGTGTTCTTGCCTGGAGAATCCCAGGGACAGGGAAGCCTGGTGGGCTGCCGTCTATGGGGTCGCACAGAGTTGGACACAACTGAAGCAACTTAGCTGCAGCAGCAGCAGTACAAAGGTTCAAAGACAAAAGCTGTCAAATCAACTATAACAGCAATAAACAGTTAAGGGATAGACATGAAGATATAAAATACGACATCAAAAACATAAAACATTGTGGGGGAACTGCAATGTAGAGCTTTTAGAATGTGTTTGAACTTAAATGACCACCAGTATTAAATAGAAATAGTTATAGGTCAACATGTAAACACAAATCATAAAACCTACAATAGATATACAAAACTAGAAAGAAAAGAATGCAAATGTAACATAAAGAAAAGCATTAAATCACAAAATAAGGGACTAAAAGAAGAAAAAAGAAAAGAGGAAAAACTATTAACAATCAGAACACACATAGCAAAATGGCAATAAGTGTATGCCTATCAATAATCAATTTAAGTGTCAGTGGACTAAATGCCTAATGAAAGGAAATGTGGTAGCTGACTGGATGAAAATCTAGGATTCATCTATACATCGCATACAAGATACAGACAGATCAAAAGTGAGGGACTGAAAAAAAATATTCCACTCAAATGGAAACAAAGAGAAAGATGAGTAGCAATACTCCTATCAAACAAAACAGATTTGAAAACAAAGTCTATAATAAAAGACAAAGGGCATTATATAATTATAAAGAGAACAACACAAGAAGAGGATATAATGTTCATAAACATGCATAAATGTTAATAGACATGAAGGGAGAAACTAACAATAACACAATAATAATAGGGGACTTTAACACCCTACTTATATCAATGGACACATTATTTGAAAGCAAATCAATTTTTTAAAAAACCGCCACCCTTAAAAGACATATCATACCAGTTAGACTTAATAGATATCTACAGGACTGTTGGGGTCCTTTAATGGACCGGAACCTGGTGGTCAGGAGTCGACAATAAGAAAGTGAAAGAGAAAGAGGCTGATATTCCCTCGTTTATGCAGAGAAACAATAAAGCCCTGACACAGGGCTTGCATCGTTCACAAAGGCACAGGGCACCCTCTCGAAGGGGTGAAGGCACAGGGTGCCTTCTCAAGGGGGTCTTAGAAGACCGGGCAGAAGAGTGAGCACAACAGGTTTCTAAGCTCCAGAGAATTAGCCGGGGTGGGGGGTGGGGGGGGGTGTGGAGAGAGAGAGACAAAAAAGACACGAGGACCTAAGCTCTGATGGAGCAAAGCTATTTTATTAGCAGAAATGCAGGCTTATATATCTTTAGTAAGATGATTACTCAGCTATTACACAGGATGAAATTTTATCAATAGTCACAATATGGATAGTCTAATACCTACAAGTTCGCTGACACTGAAACAGTCACTGAAGGGAGTTACTGAAAGGAATACAAGCAGATACCATTTCTCATGATCTCAGTCCTGAGGCTGCATGCAGCACTACTTGTTCTAAGAACTGATAAGGAATAGAGAATTTATGAGAAACAGCACATAGGAATCTTCCTGTTAAACATTCCCTAACACAGGACATTCCATCTAATATGAGCAGAATACATATTCTTTTCAAATGCACATGGAATGTTTCAAAACAAGTCTCAACAAATTTAAGAGGGAAATTATTTAAGGCATGTTTTTGACCACAATGGTGTGAAGTTAGAAATAAATTACAAGAAGAAAAATGGGAATAAATAACATACTAATGAAAAACCAATGAAGTCAAGAAAAGTCAAGAAAAAACCAATAGGTCAAAGAAGAAATCAAAAAGAAATCAATAAATACCTTGAGACCAATTAGAATAAAGCCATAACCTTCAAAAAAATCTATAGGAGGCAGCAAAATTAATTCTAAGAGAGAAGTTTATGCCAATACAGGCTATCTCATGAAACAAGAAAAATTTCAAATAAACCATTTAATCTATCATCTAAAGGAATTAGAAAAAGAACAAGAAAATACCAAAGTCAGCAGATGGAAGAAAATAATAAAGATCAAAGAGGAAATAAAATAGAGACAAGAATAGATCAATGAAGCCAAGAACTGGTTTTTTAAAAAGATTAAAAAAAACTGATAAGCCATTACCCAGACTCATTTAAAAAGAGGGGAGGAGAAGGAACAAAATGAACAAAATAAGAAATGAAAAAGGAGTTACAAATGTATCAAAGAAATCATAAGGGAATACTGTAAACAAACTGGACAAAATATGTCAACAAACTGGGCAATCTAGAAGAAATGGATAGATTCCTAGAAACATGCAATCTTCTGAGACTGAATCAGGAAGAAATAGCTAATCTGAAAAGATCAGTTACTAGTATTGGAACTGAATCAGTGATCAAAAAATCCCAACAGTTGAAAGCCCAGGACCACTCAGGGAAATTCTACCAAACATAAAAGGAACAGTTATTATGTACATCTCTCAGACTATTCCAGAAAAATGAATAGTCGAGAAAATTCCTAAATTTCTTCTGATATTAAAACCAGATACTACAAAAAAAGAAAGAAAGAAAATTACAGGCCAATATCCCTGATGAATGCAAATACAAAAACTCTCAACAAAATAAAAGCAAATCAAAATCAATAACATATAAATAGGTCCATACACCATGATCAAGTTTGAT
>SJYC01027260.1:0-19892 GCA_006408675.1 Madoqua kirkii
AATTATTAAAATGATATGTGATACTTTTCAGTGAACATAATACTAGCATAGGAAACAAAACATTATTAGAACTTAATCAGAAAATTGGGCCATGTTTTTAAAACATTTTTTATTCAACAAAAAATTTTAAATATTTTTGGACAACTGTTGTCATTAAGGAAGAGATATTTTAAAGAGAAATACATGCCACTAGCTATATATAAGGGCTATTGAGCTCATGAAATGACAACTAGAATAACCAGCTTTTTAATTTTAATTAATTTAAATGTAAATAGCTACATGTTGCTAGTGGCTACCATAACTGACTGTACAGTGTGAATCTAAACAGTATGAGTACTTTGAAGCAAAGCATTAGACTTTCCATCTAATTTATTAGTTATTGGTATGTGTATATGTATATATTTTGTAATAAGCATTAACTAAGTAGTAATAGTGCAATATTACTAGCTTACAAGAAGAATATTCATACTGAAATAAACATTTATAGTGTATATTCTCTGTTGTTGTTGTTCAGTCACTCAGTCATGCCCAACTCTTTGTGACCGCATGGACTGTAGCACACCAGGCTTCCCTGTCCTTCACTGTCTACTGAAGTTTGCTTAGACTCATGTCCACTGGATCAATGATGCTATCCAACCATCTCATCCTCTGTCACCCCCTCTCCTCTTGCCCTTAATCTTTGCCAGCATTAGGGTCTTTCCAATCAGGCTGTTCACATCAGGCAGCGAAAGGACTGGAGTTTCAACATCAGTCCTTCCAATGAATATTCAAGGTTGATTTCCTTTAGGATTGACTGGTTCGTTCTCCTTGCAGTTCAAGGGACTCTCAAGATTCTTCTCTAGCACCACAGTTTGAAAGCATCAGTTCTTTGGTGCTCAACCTTCTTTACATGTATATTCTACTCTGTCTGATTAGGGTATTACAGCAGTAGAAACATTTCATGCGTTTGGAGAACTAGAATATTGAAAATACTTAAGTCACAGGTCTTTTGGCAGGACAAAGGGTTAAAGGGGAAAGAGATAGTGAGAGGAAAAGGAGAGGCTAATAAATGGCAGAGACTAGAAACATGGGAAAGCAGTAGAAAATATAGAAAATAGTTTTACAGTAAAACAAGGATGATAGCAGGAAAAAAATGGTTTATATAAAGAAAGGGAAGGAATTTTGTTTTGAGATCATGAATCATATAATCTGATAAAGTTTTTTATTCTGCTGTTTATCATATAGATCACTTTATTTTATGTGGTAATATGTATTTTTGAATGATTTACACTGTTATGGCAAAAAGCCAGTCTTGCATTTACAAGTGCATTTACAGTACTGCATTTACAAAAAGCCGACACTGTATTTACAAAGGTAGCATTTACAGAAGGACTCAATCAAAAGGATTCTGACGATTTTTGTTTTTTGTATCTTTGGTTGGGGAATACCTCTGTAGGCAGAAACTGAATTACAGAGAGCTACAATGGATGCCACCCGAACAACCCGTCACCTGGAGGAAACTATTGACAATTTTGAAAAGCAGAAAATAAAGGATATAAAGGTAACAAAATAACTATTAAGGTTCAAAATATGTATTCTAAATTAATTTTTTATTTAAATTTATGAAAAATTTAAATTACTGATTTTCTTTAGCACATAAGTCTGTGTGAGAAAGATATAAACAAAATATATCAAATGTTATTTTCTTATGGAAACAACAGTATATAAAGGGACTACATTCCCAACCAGAGCCCAGATATTCAGATGTTATCAAAAATACTATTAACCACAGAAAAATAAAGTCTATTATGTCTTTCTGTATCAGGTACTGCACTAGTCCAGGCACTTTACATAAATCACCTTTTAATCTTTATAGCAGCCCCATAGTGTAGCATCTGTGTACACTACGTACCAGTATCTGCCTCATTCCTTTTAATGGTGGACTAATATTCCATTGTATGGGTATCACCATGAAAGTGAGGTGATTAAGCAGAGATATAAGGCAGTGTCACAGCCCACAGTTCAAAGTCTGAACTGTAAGCCAATTATATATTTTAAGAACCTGTGCTTTCCATGACTATACAGTATTGTTGCAGGAAGGGGGACCCCTTTCAGGGCCTGAAACTGGGCTCGTGTCTAACACTCGGAAAAGAACTGTCTGAGGAGACACGTGCTGAGAAAGCAGGAGATTTTATTGGAAGGGGCGCCTGGCTGGAGAGCAGCAGGGTAAGGGAGCCGGGAGAACAGCTCTGCCACATGGCTCGCAGTCTCACGGTTATGGTGATGGGATTAGTTCCGGGTTGTCCTTTTCATTTGGACTCAGAGTCCTCCCTGGTGGTGCATGCCTTGTTCAGCCAAGGTGGATGCCAGAGAGAAGGATTCTGGGAGTTGGTCGAACATGTGGTGTCTCTTGTCTTTTCCTGAACTCTTCCAGTTAGTGGTGGCTTTTTAGTTTCGTGTTCCTTATCCCGTCATAAAAACAACTCATGCAGATGGTTATTATGGTGCTTGGCCAGGGCGGGGGGTTTCAGTCAGTGTGCTTCCCCTAACACTGTTACTAACTTTTTTGGCTTGTAGCTTTCTAATTCCTACATTATCAAATAAATAAGAGTAGCTAACTACACAAACTTGCATCCACCGTAATTTAGTGTCACAGGAAGAATAGCCTTATTTTATTTGTAACACATCAGTAGACATTCAGGTTCCTGGACTTGAGATGGTTTTAGTTTCTACCATACAACAGTACAGGTCAGTCATAATTATATGTATATGCCTTCCCTCCAGAGCCTCCCTCCTAAATCCCCAAACCTAAAGATGGTCTTCAGTGACTTTTTTCATCAATATTTTGGAAAGATTTGGAGGATTACTTATGACCATGTTGTGTCCTTTAAAACAAGTCATCTAAGGATGCCTTTTCACTCACTGCAAACTCTTCTGGAACAACTTTTAAAGAGAAGTATTTTGTTATTTTCATAACTTACTAACAAGTTATCCTTCTTTCAAAAGTTATGCCCTTATCAATAAAATCAGCACTATCTGCCACTTAATTGTACCATTCCTCTCTGCAGTCAATGAGACATTTATTTGCCCTTTTATATTATTTAATTTCCTATCATAGTTTCATAGGATTCTAGAACTTTGATTTTTTTCCAATAGCCAGGCTCAAAGGTCTCTACTTTGGTCCTGAAGGTCCAAGAAAAAAAAAAAGTAAGCCTGTCAATTCAGCACTCAGAGTGTGATGTAGATCACTGCTCAGGAAGAGCGCCGTAGGAGGCTGTCCTGAGACAACCCTTTTGCCAACATGGGGGAGCACTGGCAGGACGTAACGTAACTGCCGGCATCCTCTCTTAAATTGAGGGAGAAGGGAAGGGAGGTTGAAATAATTAGCTTTAATCTAAAAAAGGAGATTGGAGACTTGTGAGGGATGCCTGATTCATTGCCACCTAACAGCTTCTTTAGTGACCTGGGAGCCCGATTCCTCACCCTACTGCTGTTCTTCATGCCTGCACACTTCCCTTGTACATGTGGCAGTCTTTGATCTTTGGGCTCATTTCCATGTTCTTCTTCTTGCATGCTGGCTAACTCTACAGGCGGTTTATAATCCCATGAGCGCCACCAGTTAGAAAACTGGAGCAGAGACAGTGAGTGTAGAATTCCCGACCGCAAGCTGGGATCTCCTGAAGCAGCAGGACAGGGAGGGAGGCGCTGCCCGTGGAGGGCGCACGGGGAGAAACGTGCTTCCGCACGCTCTGCCTGCGGTCTCATGCCCCTACAAGAGGGAGGTCTTGTGGCAGTCACACAAAAAAAGAAGAAACAGGAGGAAACGAAAAAAAAGGAGAAAGAATTCATATACCATACAATTCACCATACAGCTCAGCAGTTTCTAATATGTTCAGATATCTACAACCATCACCACTCAGTTTTAGAACATTCTTACCATCTCAGAGTGAGGCCTAGTACACTTTAGCTTGGCCTAGTACACTTTAGCTTTTTCTTCCCTGCTCCCACAGCCCCCACCCACAGCCTAAGCAACAATCACTAATCTCATGTCTCTTTGGACTTGGCTGTTCTGAATGTACATTCATATGAATGAAATCATAAAGTACATGGTTTGCATAACTGGTTTCTTTCATTTAGCGTGCTTTCAAGTTTTATCTGTGGTGTAACATGTATCAGTACCTACCTCATTCCTTCATATGGTGGAATAATATTCCATTGTATGGATATTACCATATTCTACCTTTTCGCTATCATTATTAATGATAGAAACATTCATGTACAAGTTTTTGTTGAGATATATTTTCATTTCTCTTAGACATTTTTCATTTTCGTTCAACCATATACCCTGTTGAATTGCTGGCTCATAAGGTGGCTCTGTCTTTAATTGTGTGAGAAACTGCCAGACTGTTTGCCAAGATGGCTACGCCACTGTATTTTCCCTCCAGTAATAAGAGGCTTCCGGTTTCTCTGCATCCTCCCCAATACTTGTTGCTCACCAAACTTTCTCCTTATAGCCATCCTAGTGAGTGTAGAATGGTATCCTACGTAGTTTTGATTTGTATTTTCCTGCTGTTTATGACCATAGGCAGGACGTAACGTAACTGCCGGCATCCTCTCTTAAATTGAGGGAGAAGGGAAGGGAGGTTGAAATAATTAGCTTTAATCTAAAAAAGGAGATTGGAGACTTGTGAGGGATGCCTGATTCATTGCCACCTAACAGCTTCTTTAGTGACCTGGGAGCCCGATTCCTCACCCTACTGCTGTTCTTCATGCCTGCACACTTCCCTTGTACATGTGGCAGTCTTTGATCTTTGGGCTCATTTCCATGTTCTTCTTCTTGCATGCTGGCTAACTCTACAGGCGGTTTATAATCCCATGAGCGCCACCAGTTAGAAAACTGGAGCAGAGACAGTGAGTGTAGAATTCCCGACCGCAAGCTGGGATCTCCTGAAGCAGCAGGACAGGGAGGGAGGCGCTGCCCGTGGAGGGCGCACGGGGAGAAACGTGCTTCCGCACGCTCTGCCTGCGGTCTCATGCCCCTACAAGAGGGAGGTCTTGTGGCAGTCACACAAAAAAAGAAGAAACAGGAGGAAACGAAAAAAAAGGAGAAAGAATTCATATACCATACAATTCACCATACAGCTCAGCAGTTTCTAATATGTTCAGATATCTACAACCATCACCACTCAGTTTTAGAACATCTTACCATCTCAGAGTGAGGCCTAGTACACTTTAGCTTGGCCTAGTACACTTTAGCTTTTTCTTCCCTGCTCCCACAGCCCCCACCCACAGCCTAAGCAACAATCACTAATCTCATGTCTCTTTGGACTTGGCTGTTCTGAATGTACATTCATATGAATGAAATCATAAAGTACATGGTTTGCATAACTGGTTTCTTTCATTTAGCGTGCTTTCAAGTTTTATCTGTGGTGTAACATGTATCAGTACCTACCTCATTCCTTCATATGGTGGAATAATATTCCATTGTATGGATATTACCATATTCTACCTTTTCGCTATCATTATTAATGATAGAAACATTCATGTACAAGTTTTTGTTGAGATATATTTTCATTTCTCTTAGACATTTTTCATTTTCGTTCAACCATATACCCTGTTGAATTGCTGGCTCATAAGGTGGCTCTGTCTTTAATTGTGTGAGAAACTGCCAGACTGTTTGCCAAGATGGCTACGCCACTGTATTTTCCCTCCAGTAATAAGAGGCTTCCGGTTTCTCTGCATCCTCCCCAATACTTGTTGCTCACCAAACTTTCTCCTTATAGCCATCCTAGTGAGTGTAGAATGGTATCCTACGTAGTTTTGATTTGTATTTTCCTGCTGTTTATGACCATTTGTATGTCTTCCTTGAGAAAAAAATGTCTATTCAGATTATTTCAGTTGGATTTCTTTTTATTTCATTTTTAAGAGTTCTTTTTATATTGTGTGCAAATCTTTTCTCGAATGTTTTGCAGTCATTTCCTTCCATTCTGTGAGTTCTTTTCACTATCTTGATGGTATCCCTTGAAGCACAAAGCTTTTAAATTTTGATGAAGTACAGTTTATCTTCGGGCTTCCCTGATAGCTCAGCTGGCAAAGAATCTACCTGTAATGCAGGAGATCGTGGTTCGATTCCTGGGTCTGGAAGTTCCCCTGGAGAAGGGAAAGGCTACCCAATCCAGTATTCTTGGGCTTCCTTGGTGGCTCAGCTGGTAAAGAATCCACCTTCAATGTGGGAGACCTGTGTTCGATCCCTGGATTGGGAAGATCCCCTGAAGAAGGGAAAGGCTACCCCCTCTATGTAGAATTCTGTGGACTGTGTCATTATCTAAGAATCCATTGCCAAATCTGAGATTATAAAGATTTATCCTGGTTTTCTTCTAACATTGTTATAGTTTTCACTATTAAATCTCTGATCCGTTAATTTTTATGTATCACGTGAACTGAAAGTTAAACCTCATTCCTCTCCATCTGTCAGCGCAGTTGTTCCAGCACGATTTGTTGAAGAGACTGTTTTTTGAGTCCTGGCACTGTTGTTGAAAGTTAGTCGATGTGTTTTGTTTCTGAACTTCATTATCTTTTATTGATGTATGTGGTTTAGTCACTAACATATCTGACTCTTGCGAGCCCATGGACTGTAGCCTTCCAAGCTCCTCAGTCCATGAGGTTTCCCAGACAAGAATACTGGAGTAGTTTGCCATTTCCCTCTTCTTATTCCAGTACCATACTGTTTTAACGGTGCTTTGTAGTAAGTTTTAAAATTGGGATGTATAAATTCTCTATTTTGTTCCTTTTTAAGATTCTTTTGATTATTCTGAATCTGTTGTAGTTTGGTGTGAATTTGGGAATCAGCTTATCAGCTTCTCCCAGTCAGCTGGGATTCTGACAGCGAGCACGTGTGTGTGTGCGTGACCACGCAGCCATGTCCTCCTCTTTGCGACCCCATGGACTGCTGCCTGACAGACTCCCCTGTCCCTGGGATTCTCTGGGCAGGAATACTGGGGTGCATAGCCACTCCCTTCTCCAGAGAACCAAACCCAGATCTCCTGCACTGCAAGCAAATACCGTCTGAGCCACCAAATTCTGATAGGGATTGCATCAAATCTGTGGATCAGTTTGGGTAGTACTGCCTTCTTAAGGTGAACTCTTCTAATCCATGAACATGGGCTGTTTTTCCATTTAGTTAAAGCTCCTTAAATTTGCGACCCCATGGACTGCTGCCTGACAGACTCCCCTGTCCCTGGGATTCTCTGGGCAGGAATACTGGGGTGCATAGCCACTCCCTTCTCCAGAGAACCAAACCCAGATCTCCTGCACTGCAAGCAAATACCGTCTGAGCCACCAAATTCTGATAGGGATTGCATCAAATCTGTGGATCAGTTTGGGTAGTACTGCCTTCTTAAGGTGAACTCTTCTAATCCATGAACATGGGCTGTTTTTCCATTTAGTTAAAGCATCCTTAATTTAATGATGTATGTTTTGTGCTTTTTTAAGCTTTTTCCTCAGTATTTCATAATTATTGATACTACTATAAATGGAATTGTTTACTTCATTTCATTTCAGTTGTGCATTGCAAACACACAGAAATACCATTGATTTTTGTGTACTAACCTTATATGTTACAACCCTGCAGAAGTCTTTTATTAGCTCTGATAGTTTTTTGCATATTCCTTTGGATTTTCTATATATAAGATCATGTCATCTGTGAAAATGTACACTTTTAATACAAACTCTTATCAAAATCCCAGAACTATGAGTTCCAGGAATCAAGTCCAGTCTGTTAGGATTCTCTGTATCTTTCCTCCTTATCTGTCAAATTGTTCCTTTTCAAAGTTAAGCCTCATTTGAAATGTTTTATGATAAAGAAGGATGCACAAATCCTACACCCAAAAGCCTTAAAAATCAGATAAAAAGGGTTGCTTTACCACACCCTTATTTCCGATAAAAACAGTATTCAGGTACTGCTATGTTGATGTTAGCTTGTCTGACAAACACGTTTATTTATGAGACAAATTCTTGGAAAAAATCACTGATGCCACTCATATTTTGGGAGAAACAGACACAGAAATTCTTTTTTTGTTGTTTAAGAATGTTCTTACTGTTACCTGTTTTCAGGCAGCTGTTTCAGATGGAAGCAGAACTTCTGGGTGCTTAAATCTCCCTGAGGGTAGAAATGATTGACAATAGTGAACACTGCTCATAATGTATTGATTATGAGGTGGGGTTTATCAACACATCCATCTGAATTTTAGTAGCAGCATTAATTAGTAAGGTAGCACAATTCTTAGTAAAAGACTTCATAGAAACCTTGCAAAGTGTTTGTCTTTCTGAGAAAAGTTGCTGTGAACTTAGTTGTATAGAATGTGGAAGAAAACTCAGTTCTATTTGTTTCCCATGTAATAGGAAAAGTCATCAGTTATATGTTGTCAAGGGAATTTTCTGACCTATGAAAAGGATCTTGATCAGGAGTCATTCCAGCGACAGATAGGGATAGCAAATAGCTGATGTGAACAAGAAACATCTTCAAGATTTAGTTTTTATCAGCTTTATTTCTCTTATAAAATGACCATAAATTTTCATAAAATTATGGAAGAAAACATAATTCCCTACTGAGAAATAATCAGCATCTTGGTTTATATCCTTCCAGACTTTTTTCTATGAAACATACACAAGAAATATACTAAGGAGAATGACAACAAATATTTCTTAAGACATTAACTGTGCCACACATTCTAAGCATTTTATGTGAATAAACTCATTTCTTCCTCACAATGTCTTATGAGAAAGGCAATATTGTTACCCCTATACAGTTATATTTAAGTGGGACCACACTATATGTAGCATCTTTTTAAAATTTAATATATAATGGATATATTTGTGCTAAGAAAGATCCATATTGTCTTTTTGATATCCCCATATAGTATTTTGCTGTACTATATGGAGAATAGTATAGCTATATGGATATATTCATGTTTAACCATCACCTGTTGATGGACAGCTAGATTATTTTTGCTATTATAGATCTCATTGCATCATTAAACATCAGTTTTTTTGCTAGTTCAGTTCTTTTGGTGGGGATAAATTACTGGAAGTAGCATTCTTGTTCAAAGAGCATACACACCTTCAATTTGGATAGCTATTTATAACTTCTGTCCATAAATCTTTTGACTAGTTTACATTTCTGCAGAACATTACACAAGCACCCAGTGTAACAATGCTGAGTAGTAGTATTTTTAATAGTACCCAATCTGATAGTGAAAAATCAGTATCATCTTAATTTGCAGGTAGTACTGTTGAGGAAGAGTGTTTTTTCATACATTTAATGACACTAAAATTACTCTCACTTGACCTTAGCTTATATTTTTAGTGTGTTGGCATTTTTGGTTAATTTTTAAAAAACTCTTCAGACTGAGAAGATTAACCCATTACATTAAAGAGAAGATACGCTGGAATATATTTTCCCATTTTGTTGCTTATAGTATGTTTTTGCCACCTTACGGTCTTATTTTTGCTGCCAGATCCATTAGTCTTCTCTTTCTGCCTAGTGTCATGTTTAGAAAGAAGTATTCATCCCCAAGATTATATAACTATTTGCTGTATTTTCTTCTAGTCTTTGTATGTTTTTTAGTATTTTAAATATTTAAATGGCTTATGCAGTTGTATTTTACATATGGTCTGAGGCAGCTATGTCTAAATTCATTATTTTCAAATGAATAGAAAGTTCCCCTGAAATCATTCAGTGAATAGCCTTTACTCTGGAGAGCTGTCATTGTACCTTTATTTGTAAAAATTGTTAACAGACTTTTAAAGACTTTTTTGTTAAATATTCTGCTTTCCAGTTAAACCAGGATGGAGGTTTTAATGTTACATAAGGAACAGTTTCTCATTTATCTGGCTTACTTTTTAGCAATAAAATTAGCTAACTTGTGCTGAGCACTTACTCTAAGCCAGTAGCCATACTGTACTTTTTCTTGGACTACATTTAATCCTTAAGGCAAAGCCTATGATTTTGAAATTAAGGAAAAAAAACAGATAAAGTGCTGAATATTACACAGCTGATCTGTTTCAGTCTTGATCTGAACTTGTGCTAAGTCCCTTCAGTCGTGTTTGACTCTGCTACCCCATGGACCTCGCTCGCCAGGTTCCTGTCCATGGGATTCTTCGGGCAAGAACACTGGAGTGGATTGCCGTGCCCTCCTCCATGGGATCTTCCCTACCCAGGAACTGAACCTGCATCTCTTATGTCTCCTGCACTGGCAGGCGAGTTCTTTACCACCTACGCCATCTGAGAACCTCTGATTTGAAATCAGGTTTATCTTAATCCAGAGCCCCTATTTTTAACTACTGTGCTACTTGCTTTACAGAATACTTGCCAGTGAGTAGAGAATTCCATTAACTCCCCCACCCTCCGCCAATAAAACTGAAGTACCCACCCAAATGGCCTTCTTGTCAAACAAAATAAAATTGAAAAGGGGGGAAACGAAACTCCTTGAATGCCCGTCTCTTACCATACTGACCCATTCCAGATTAGCAGATTACATGTGATCATTGAAGGGTGTATTTATTTGAGGAAAATTATTTCTAAATATGATACTACAAGATGGCTGTATGGCTATTTTCCAAGGTGCAGGACCACTCCTATCTGGATGGTTAAAACAGGAGAGCAGAAATGAAGGAAAATGAATATTTGACTGTTGCTTTTGAGCCTAACCCATTTCATCTATACTGCCCCTTTAAGGACAATGCTTGAGTATTTTCTGTCCTATTCTTATTCTGTCCACTTCTCTACGTTAATGCTCCGATTTTATTTTGAAAAGAGACAAGATGATAGAAGGATGAGAGCCTATTTTATTGAAAACATATCTGGCTTACATACTGTCCCTGCCTACCAGTTCTCTCATCCCTGCTTAGATCAACGTGCACATCCTCATTTATTCTCTTTTCTCATAGCCTTCCCGACCAAAAGTTGTCATCATCTTGCTGGTAAGAGTTTACCTGTAGTGTATTTTCAAAGGAAATAATTAAGTCCAGTGAGAACAGCATAATAGAATGAGCAGGAGCTGTGACCTTGAAGAATCAGACCCAAGTCTTAACATTGTAGCTATGAGCAATACTGAGCATATCATATATTTGTAAACTGGAAAGCTCTGTGCAAATGTATCCTGCTGTTTTCGGGAGTAGGAATTGTGGCTGGAGAATACAAGCAGCATATAAATATGTTAGGATGGAATTCTTGCCTAAAAACATTCTTTTGAACACCAGTTGGAGTTGCTAAAAAAAGACAGGTTCAGAACTGAACTTCTTTAGCTAATAGTGACATTTTAGTGATGTACTGACAAACATCTTTTTTAAACGTAAATATCTAATAGAACATACTTAAAAATGGAAGTAAATAATGAGATACTAAATATTTTGTGTAATTTTAAAGTTTTGCTTCAAAAGATATTTGCAGCTATTTTTATTCCGATTATCATTTGTACTTCATTTTTCCTGTTGAAAAACCTCTGTATTTAATAAAATGTTGACTATAGTAGAGAATAACTCTACTAAATCCACGAAGCAATTTGTTTAAATTCAAATCCTTGTTTTTTCAGACTATATTTTCAGAATTTATCACTATTGAAATGTTATTTCACGGCAAAGCTTTAGAGGTCTACACTGCTGCCTACCAAAATATACAAAAGATTGATGAAGAAGAAGATTTAGAGGTAGGACTATGTCTCTCTAAGCTCAGTTCTTCTATTGATATGGAAATATTTAAAAGAAACTGTTATAGTGGTGGGTAAAAATGTCTTACACTCTGTGGTTTAGATGTCATTGTATGCAGTTCCAAACAGCTGAACCTTTATGACTTTCTAGTTAAAATTTCAAATTAACCATAGTTAAGTTCTAAGAATATCTAGTAAAACATAGAAACAAAGCCATGTGAAATAAGGTATTGTTTTGACTAATGGTGTAAGCCACTTATGTGTGTTAAAAGTACTATTTATTGATTTAACCCAAAATTTGAATGTTTATGCCACGCACAACACTGAGAGCTTCACTTGCATTTTCTCACTCACTCCTGTAACTCAAGTGCTGTGATCATTCATTTACAGCTAAAGCAGGTGTGGAGGCTTTAACTAACAACTTGCCCTTGACCACTTAGCTAGTAGAAGAGCAGAATCTGGCTTCTAACTAGTTTTGTGAGACTTAATCTGTAACCTGTAACCTCCAGGCTTCCTTTGTATTGATAGTTAAATGCAAATATTAACTCTTAAATATTCAAGATGTACTTTGTCCATATATCTCCACAGTAGAAGTGAGAACAGCCATGTATTCTCAAGATATAGCCAAAATTTTTTAATTATATGTTGATTCCATAATTTTCAAGGATCCATTTATTTTTTAAGTAAAGTATCTATTGAGATCCCCCAAAGCTTTACTTCCCACTACTACACTGGTTTCAAGAAATGTGAATTCAGTAAAACCAGACCATACAGCTTGGCCAAAATGAAGTACGTGTTTTAGTATATGTTTTCCAGTGCCAAAATCTGATCTCACTTTTACCTCAGTAAAGCATACACAATCATATTTCTATTTGTTAATAGAATGGTTTCTATTCCCTACTAAAGCTAAGGTTTCTTAATTTTCACTCCTTTTTACATCTTTTTTTTTTTAAATCATCAAGCTTTTAACTGTAATTTATAAAATAGCAAATGTTTGTATACAGTGATTAACCAGCTACTGACCTGTGCATTTTCACTGTATTAATCATACCATGAATTTTAATAAAAGTACTTACTGTCCTCGTTTCTACGGATGAAAAAACTGAGGTACAGCGAGGTTAAGGAACTTTCCAGAGGATCCCATAGCTAGTAAAATAGCTGGAAGCCAAACAGTAGTTTGACTACAGACACTGTTTTTGTCCTATCTATGCTGCCAGAAGCATGATTCTTGGTGAGTGACATGAACTATTTCCGGCAAGAAACACTGCATTGAGTGGCAGGTTTAAAACTGATCCCCTACTTTCCCTATAAGGTTAAAGTTCCCATTACAAGTATTTTCATTCTCCATTTTCTAACACCTCTGACTTAATGCACTTTCAAGTTCCTCAAGCCCTCTGGACCCAAAGATTTTCTTTCTCGTTCTGTATGTCCTAGGTATCTTTTTTTGTCACAGCATCTCCCTTACCACTTCTCTTAACACTGTTCTTCGCCACCTAGCTAGGTAGCTTGTAGGAGAGATCCATAAACACTCAAAATCTCAGTGCTGTCTAGATGTGTTTTTGAGTATCAGCTTCCCCACTTTTTCTGATGGGGCACTGTTGAGCAAGTTGATTTCTTCACACTTCATTGCTTATCTCTAAAATGGAGACACTTATGTACATTCGTCAACTGTTTACTGAGCATCTGTTATATGCAACACTGTTCTGAGTGCTGAGGATTCAGCACTATAGTTGGTCCAAGTTGTCAAAAAGCAGAAACTTAAAAAAGGAGTTCAGGCATTTAAAAAAGGTATGTTTCATAATATGAAGGAAAAAATAATAGATATACTGTTGTGCGAATGAGTGTATGTGATGGAGGATCCTAAATAGTCTGGAGAATCAAACAATGATTTCTTAATCACAAGTTTGAAGAATATGTCGGATCCCTGTCTACAATTTCAGGCAGAGAACAGATAGTCATACAAAGATCCTGAGGTATAATGCATTATGATGCCGGAACTTGTGGAAAGGAGAGGAAAGCAGTATGGGGAAGAGTGTGTGGGACAAGCCAAAGTAAAATTACATCAGCTACCAAGGAGAGGAGGGACCCTTTAAATACAGAGTCTCTTGGAAACAAGTAGAGAAAAGATGCAGAGAGGGACAATTTCCTATTCTTAGGTAGTAGTCCTTACTACATGAGAATTGTGGATTTATTCAGATAGCAGCTGGTAGTTCACATCCAGTTATATCAGAAACCATCTTAACTGATTTGTTCTTCACATTAAAAGTACTATCATATTCCCCTTCAAAAGATCGCCTCTGTACATTCAGTTTAGAGCAGATTCAGATCTTGAGACTCACTCCTAGAAAAGACCTTGGACCACATATTGAAAAATGCAGTATTGCCAATAAATATTCCTGTAATATGTTCTTTTGCAATAGATTAATATTTAACTGGTTTAGACTTTTATCCCAAGGGTGGTATATTATCTTCCATTTCCCACTTTTATCTTTGCTAGAAAATCCAAAGAATGTTGTTTTAACAAAAATGTATTTCTTCCAAATAACAGTGACTTCAGTCATCTACTTTTGATATCATACCAGGATGGCAGGGTCCATGTCTAGCACCAAAATATAATTGGGTCTTCAGTAAAACTGTCAATAACCTAATTATCAACATGCCTGAATTGCCCTAAAACACAAGTCTTACCTCTTTTGTTAAGTTTCATCCCTTGATTGCTTTTATATGCTGTACTTTTTTAATGTTAAAAAAAGCAAGCTTTTGTTGGTTTGAAGTTTTGGCTAAGGGGAAAATGCACTGTGGGGAATCATAATCACACTTGCTTTTTTAAAAGCAAAACAATAGCATGAAGAGTTGAGGGGAAAATGAAGGAATATGAAGAAATTCACATTTGATAGACTTGCCTTTTTACACTACAAAGTGGTATAAAAGATAAGGAAGCTTAAGAGTGCAGTAATAGTTGGAACTACTACTTTCAGGAAAAAGAACTGACAAGCAATGACATTCCAGATGCTACTGAGATTGGAATGTCATAGAATGGTTCCATTTACTCTTCTGTGATATACTGGGACAACACTGTAGTGAACTTAAACTGTTGAGTTGAGGATAGGCAGAACAGAAAGAATCAAAGGTGTGACTTACTGTCTCACTGGCTTGCATGCTCTTTGAAGGTAGGAACTTTTCATGTTTCACAAGTAAAATCTCTTAAGTGACTGTTTCAGGACCCATCATCATTTTACGTGGTTCAGTAGAATTTGTTAGCTTACATCTTTTCAACATAAAATATTTTTTAAAGTTTTGTTTTAAATTTACAATAAAATAATGTCCCCGAGGCAAGGGTGGGGGAGCGGAGTTACTTAAACAAATTCTGAACTAAAGGGAACATGACTTTCTAGATTTCCAGTTTAGTATCCAATTTATAATATTGTTTTATCATTGCAACAGGTTTTCCGACATTCTCTGTATCCGCAAGATTATTCATCCCGTTTAGATATTGTAAGAGCCAATTCGAAGTCACCTCTTCAAAGATCATTGTCTGCTAAGTGTGTATCTGGAACAGGACAGGTGAGCTAGAAACCATAATTTTAAGGAATGTAAGCTACTGCCTTTTGAATTGTTCAGTTATTAAAAAGTTTCCCTTAAATCATAGGATCTTGAATAACCTGCTCTTCCCCTCTTCTATGTAAAATGATGCAACACTGCACTAGGTTCTGCTCTATTATTATTTATTATCTGGAAGATAAGACTTTCTGAAGCAGAACATTTGGGAGCAGAGGTAGAAGGGACAGGAGTGCTGATTTACATTTGTTCAGTGGTATAACGTGAAGATCACAGATTGTGAAATCAAACTGCCTAGGATTTGAATCCCACTAGCATGGCTTACTGGAAATTATACCTAAAAAGGACCTTTGCTGAATGTTATCATAGTCCGGAAGCACGTATCCTTAGGTAAAGCATCAGTTTTCTGTTTTCTTCTGTGTATAGAAAACCTGAGGTACCTGGTATCTAGAGTAGGAGATATCCTCTTTTTCCTCAGGGGCCACAGAGAAAATACCAGGTTATGTGGACCACATAGTCTCTGCCCCAACCAAGAGCAGCCACAAACAATACATTAACAAATCAACATGTTGTAATAAAACTTTATTTATAGAAACAAGACAAACTGGGCTTTAGCTTGCCAACTTCTGATTTAGAAAGCTATGATCTTTTCCATATCTAGCCTTCAGAATTTAAAATTGAGCAGTTGTATGTGACCCAGTATGTTGTTTTATCTTCTAAGCACTTACTTACTGCTTTTAACTTACACATCTCTGCCTCTAACCAAATTACACTTTTATTATTCCAGTACTAAGTGCCTTGCACATAAATTCTGTAAATCTATAGTATATAGTACATAGAGAATTTTGACTATATAGAGCTAATAGTATCACCTAACTTAGCCAAGATCTGTGTAACACTTTTAGACCACGTAATGCCAAGGTTTCTCAACCTTAGTACTGTTAACTTTGAGCCAGATGATTTGGGGCGGGGCGGGGGGGTGGTGGCGGTGAGAGATCTTGTTCTGTGCATTGTACAGATGCTGAGCAGCATTCCCAGCCTCTACCCACAGGAGTTCAGTAATGCCCTTACCCTCCCCCAGTCGTGACAATTGTCTCCATACATTGCAGAGGTCCCCTGGGAGACATAGTCACCCTCTGAAAAGTGTGAAGCAGGATGACCCAAGTGGCAAGCCAGAAATGAAAGCCAAGTTATGAATTCAGATTCTCATCTCATTAATTTTAAATCACACTATGCTCAAAGTTTAATATTTTTGCCTAGTTGAAATATCCTTGTGTTCTGCCATCCCTTTGAGGAGTCTCGTGTTTTTGTGACTTAAGAATTATTTAACTTAAAATATTTTTAATATTTTAATGTACTTTACTTTTCTCTGGAAGTATGTTATCAAAGTACTGATATCCAAATGGAGTTCAAATGGCTAATTTCACACTTTCCTTCAAAAAAAATAACGTGAATGAAAAAATTTTGTAATTTTCTTTCAAACCTTTAAGGACAATTCATAATTTAGAATTTTCATTACTAAAGATGATTATTTATGGACATGTTTCTGATATTTGTTCTGTGTACCCTTATCTACCTATCAGGGCATAAAAAAGATACCAGGCATGTAAAAATATTTTTAAGTTAATGATTTTTAAAACACGTTAACTTTTAACAGGTATTGACCTGTCGACTAAGAAAGGATCAGCAAACAGAAGATGATGATGAAGAGGATGAAGACTTAGATGTTACAGAAGAAGAAAATTAAATTTCTTAAGTAAATTTTGCATTTCCATTTTCATCTTAAATGACCTGGAATCCAGAATCACTAAAATTGCAAAACAATACTGGCTTGATACGTTAAACCTCAAAATTAAATCCTATTGGAAATGTAGAAATTATTAAAGGAAATTTATGCCAACCAAAAATGGAAGTTTTAAAAAACATCAGTCATTTCAACATTTCTATCTAGCATCATACTATCTCTGTCTCTTATACACATCTAGATGTGTATAAGAGACAGAGTTGGAACTACTACTTTCAGGAAAAAGAACTGACAAGCAATGACATTCCAGATGCTACTGAGATTGGAATGTCATAGAATGGTTCCATTTACTCTTCTGTGATATACTGGGACAACACTGTAGTGAACTTAAACTGTTGAGTTGAGGATAGGCAGAACAGAAAGAATCAAAGGTGTGACTTACTGTCTCACTGGCTTGCATGCTCTTTGAAGGTAGGAACTTTTCATGTTTCACAAGTAAAATCTCTTAAGTGACTGTTTCAGGACCCATCATCATTTTACGTGGTTCAGTAGAATTTGTTAGCTTACATCTTTTCAACATAAAATATTTTTTAAAGTTTTGTTTTAAATTTACAATAAAATAATGTCCCCGAGGCAAGGGTGGGGGAGCGGAGTTACTTAAACAAATTCTGAACTAAAGGGAACATGACTTTCTAGATTTCCAGTTTAGTATCCAATTTATAATATTGTTTTATCATTGCAACAGGTTTTCCGACATTCTCTGTATCCGCAAGATTATTCATCCCGTTTAGATATTGTAAGAGCCAATTCGAAGTCACCTCTTCAAAGATCATTGTCTGCTAAGTGTGTATCTGGAACAGGACAGGTGAGCTAGAAACCATAATTTTAAGGAATGTAAGCTACTGCCTTTTGAATTGTTCAGTTATTAAAAAGTTTCCCTTAAATCATAGGATCTTGAATAACCTGCTCTTCCCCTCTTCTATGTAAAATGATGCAACACTGCACTAGGTTCTGCTCTATTATTATTTATTATCTGGAAGATAAGACTTTCTGAAGCAGAACATTTGGGAGCAGAGGTAGAAGGGACAGGAGTGCTGATTTACATTTGTTCAGTGGTATAACGTGAAGATCACAGATTGTGAAATCAAACTGCCTAGGATTTGAATCCCACTAGCATGGCTTACTGGAAATTATACCTAAAAAGGACCTTTGCTGAATGTTATCATAGATCCGGAAGCACGTATCCTTAGGTAAAGCATCAGTTTTCTGTTTTCTTCTGTGTATAGAAAACCTGAGGTACCTGGTATCTAGAGTAGGAGATATCCTCTTTTTCCTCAGGGGCCACAGAGAAAATACCAGGTTATGTGGACCACATAGTCTCTGCCCCAACCAAGAGCAGCCACAAACAATACATTAACAAATCAACATGTTGTAATAAAACTTTATTTATAGAAACAAGACAAACTGGGCTTTAGCTTGCCAACTTCTGATTTAGAAAGCTATGATCTTTTCCATATCTAGCCTTCAGAATTTAAAATTGAGCAGTTGTATGTGACCCAGTATGTTGTTTTATCTTCTAAGCACTTACTTACTGCTTTTAACTTACACATCTCTGCCTCTAACCAAATTACACTTTTATTATTCCAGTACTAAGTGCCTTGCACATAAATTCTGTAAATCTATAGTATATAGTACATAGAGAATTTTGACTATATAGAGCTAATAGTATCACCTAACTTAGCCAAGATCTGTGTAACACTTTTAGACCACGTAATGCCAAGGTTTCTCAACCTTAGTACTGTTAACTTTGAGCCAGATGATTTGGGGCGGGGCGGGGGGGTGGTGGCGGTGAGAGATCTTGTTCTGTGCATTGTACAGATGCTGAGCAGCATTCCCAGCCTCTACCCACAGGAGTTCAGTAATGCCCTTACCCTCCCCCAGTCGTGACAATTGTCTCCATACATTGCAGAGGTCCCCTGGGAGACATAGTCACCCTCTGAAAAGTGTGAAGCAGGATGACCCAAGTGGCAAGCCAGAAATGAAAGCCAAGTTATGAATTCAGATTCTCATCTCATTAATTTTAAATCACACTATGCTCAAAGTTTAATATTTTTGCCTAGTTGAAATATCCTTGTGTTCTGCCATCCCTTTGAGGAGTCTCGTGTTTTTGTGACTTAAGAATTATTTAACTTAAAATATTTTTAATATTTTAATGTACTTTACTTTTCTCTGGAAGTATGTTATCAAAGTACTGATATCCAAATGGAGTTCAAATGGCTAATTTCACACTTTCCTTCAAAAAAAATAACGTGAATGAAAAAATTTTGTAATTTTCTTTCAAACCTTTAAGGACAATTCATAATTTAGAATTTTCATTACTAAAGATGATTATTTATGGACATGTTTCTGATATTTGTTCTGTGTACCCTTATCTACCTATCAGGGCATAAAAAAGATACCAGGCATGTAAAAATATTTTTAAGTTAATGATTTTTAAAACACGTTAACTTTTAACAGGTATTGACCTGTCGACTAAGAAAGGATCAGCAAACAGAAGATGATGATGAAGAGGATGAAGACTTAGATGTTACAGAAGAAGAAAATTAAATTTCTTAAGTAAATTTTGCATTTCCATTTTCATCTTAAATGACCTGGAATCCAGAATCACTAAAATTGCAAAACAATACTGGCTTGATACGTTAAACCTCAAAATTAAATCCTATTGGAAATGTAGAAATTATTAAAGGAAATTTATGCCAACCAAAAATGGAAGTTTTAAAAAACATCAGTCATTTCAACATTTCTATCTAGCATCATACTATCTCTGTCTCTTATACACATCTAGATGTGTATAAGAGACAGAGTTGGAACTACTACTTTCAGGAAAAAGAACTGACAAGCAATGA
>SJYC01027261.1:0-15476 GCA_006408675.1 Madoqua kirkii
TCATTCTGATTAACAAATTTTATTCCATAAAGCTTTCATCAAAAAGACAAGTGTTCTTTTTCCTTTTTTTTTTTTCACTTTTACTACAACCTTAAGTTTCATTATTCAGTATATAAATTTGCTTATCAACAAGAGTATTATAGTCACTCTCAAATAATAATAGGGCACTATCAGTGTTTTACAACTATACATAAGCATAAATTTTAGCTTTAAAAAGCTACTTTCAGCTTGATTCTGGTTTTAAAACAAAACCACTGTCAAACTAAAACACTATATATGGCACCACAACTTTTGGAAAGCTAGAATTTGGTGGAATGTTTCCCTTAAAAAATATAGCAAATCATAAATCAGTAAAAAATTATATATTTTATCAGCCTACCATTTAATCACTAAGAGTACATAATCACTCTCTTTCCTGAAAATAGAAAACAATCAGAGCCTTTCAGTATTATCTGATGTTTTTATTTCTTTGGATGGATAATTATACTTCTCATTATTTCATAGATCCAAGTCTGGCATATAAAAATTAGGAAATTGATATTATCTGGGATTACCACAAAAAGCAGTTATTTGTAACAGAAAAATACTTTTTAGAATGCTTTTGACTACTGTTATTAATGGTCTGTTCTTAACAAAGCATTGCTTCCTGAAAATAGTCCTAAGTGATAGTTACTTAATATTCAAAACATTTTAAAACTGTAAATAAATATCCTAGGTGGTGCTAGTGGTAAAGAACCCACGTGCCAATGCAGGAGATGTAGGAGAGGTTGGTTTGATCCTTGGGTTGGGAAGATGTCCTGGAGAAGGGAATGCCAACCCACTCCAGTATTCCTGCCTGGAGAACCCTCTGGACAGAGAAGCCTGAAGGGCTACAGTCCATAGCATCAGAGTCAGACACAACTAAAGTGACTTAGCACACAGCATGCACAAATAATTTACATTCATAAAAAACAGGATGTCACTGCATTTTCTCAGTATTTAACCTTGGTATTGTAGCTAGGCGAAAAAACAAGGTTGTATTGTTTCTCTTGCAGATTATCATCGAAACTCACTTGAGCATCAGTTGCCCTATTTGTAAAATTAAAATAGTGCCTGATATTTAAAGCAATCAAATTATGATATAAAAGGTATGCTCTATTTAAAAAAATATTGTAAGGACAAAAGGACTATTATATGTAATATTTTAACTATATAATTAATCTTTAGGCCAGCAATAGGTTGGCCAACCTGAAAGGGTTGCTGTTTAGTCGCTAAGTTGTGTCCATGTTTGTGACTCATGGACTGTAGCCCACCAGGGCTTTCTGTCCATGGGATTTCCCAGGCCAAGAATACTGGAACAGATTGCCATTTCCTTCTCCAAGGAATCTGCATGGCCCAGGGATCGAACCCATATCTCCTCCATTCACAGGCGGGTTCTTTATCACTAAAGCCACAAGGGAAAGTCTTAAAAGGGTTATAAAGTAACTATTTCTACATTAGATACTTAGGTAACCATCTTTTAAAATATAAAAACCTTTTTAGCTTCCTTATATAAAAAGACAGACAATTAGTCTGACTAGTTAGTTGGGTATAGGCTTCCATTTGTCTCCAAAATAAAAGATCATATAGTACCTATTACAGTTCACTAAATATTAGTTAACATTTAATGCAGATGGAGGTGATAGGGTCACTACTTAGTAGGTGATACATGGACCAACAGCCAATGCTCACGGCAGTATTGTCAGTAAGTGTGTAAGTGTGCATTCCTAAGGAGTCTTGCTCTCTCTTGGTTATGAGATTAAGCTTACTTTCTAGGCATGATCTGTATTTTTCAGATGCCTCAAATCAAAAATGTTTGGCTTTAAGATAACCAAAATGCCACTGGGTATTAAACTTGATAACTGATATGCCACTATAATACCTAATAAATTTAGGAGAGGAAACACAACTGGCTATGAGATAATCATTGAAGCTGGGCAATGGGTTTTTGAGGATTTAATGCACTGTTCTCTTACATGTTTGAAATTGGTGTTGTGTTAGTAAACTGGCTCACTGGGGTGGAAAACGCCCTGATACTCTGCACTTACCAGTTTCCATGGTGTAAATACTCCTACCAGGGCCAATTTAAATTACCAACATGTGACTGAAGGTAAAGTTGTGAACAGATGTGCAGAAATGGCTCCCAGGCAGTAGAAGCCAGTTTTCTGTAGCAGACTTAAAAATACTAAACTGAAGATCATGGAGTAGAATTCTTATTGATCCAGTAATTATACAATCAGAATACAAAGCCTGTGCTTACTATTATCTTACCCTTTTAATTACCACCACCTTCCCACCCTAGCCTAGACTGAGAAGCAGTTTCATATTGTTATACTTCACCTTAAGTTTCATCATACTTTCATTTATTTATATGTATTTATTTGAGAAGCATTTTTAAGTCTTCCAATACACTTCAGTAAAATTGATCAAATAAACCATCAATCTCTTGAGCACTTAAAAAATCTTTTCTTCCTATTGTCATTTTCCTAGCTTGTGAGCTTACTAGTTTCAAGTGCCATATTGATGTGCTTTTTTGAACCAAATTTATCAGTTAATTCATTTTATTCCAAGTAGGATGTTCAACATAATTAAAAACACAGAAACTTGTTAGTTTTTCTTAGACTTCTTTAAATCACTGAAGTTGAGTACTGCAGTACTAAATGGCTAAATACTAAAAAGTATTCTACAATAACCTCCCAACTACTGTATATAAATTCAGATTTTTATTATTTGCTCAGTGTGGGGAAGTATCACAAAATTGAGGGAAATAAACTGTTTTATATAAATTATAAAAGACCAATCAAATCAAATCATGTTAGATAAGGTGAACAACTTTAAATTAGAAGCCAGTATATCTGGCTGTCTTATAGAGAATCCCTGGATATATAGTAACTTCTAGTTTGTCTTTTATTCACAATGTTTGGGCATATTAATTTTATCTTTTTTTAATGCTATATTTAAAGCAACAGTGGAGGTAAGAAAATATCCTTTCCTTTTTTGAAAACATTTTTAGTATGGTCTTCTTTAGTCACTAAGTCATGTCAGATTCTTTTGTGACCCCACAGATGTAGCCTGCCAGGTTCCCCTGTCCATGGGATTTCCCAGGCAAGAATCCTAGGAGTAGGTTGCCATTTCTTTCTCAAGGGAATCTTCTGGACCCACAGACTGAACCCATTTCTCCTGCATTGGCAAGAGGGTTCTTTACCACTGAGCCACCAAGAGAGCCCAGCATGGTCTTACTAAAATTAAAAACTACCATTTAACAAATTTGGTAGGCCAAAGAATTAAGAGCATGAACTGGAGTTAAGTCTGTCAGGGCTGAAATTGGCTTCATGATTTACAACTATGACTTTAGGCAAGTTACTTAAACTCTGAATTAATCTCATCTGTGAAATATTTGCAAGCCTCTTAGGGCATATTAAGATTGACATTATGCATGTAAAGCACACTGCCTAGCACATAGAAACTGCCCAAAGTTAGCATTATTATTATGGTATGAAAAATCAAATCCAGTTTTGCAACATCTCTACAGTGTCAAATATCAAAGAAGTAAAAATTCAGTCTCACAGAATTGTTATATTTAGTCATTGTGTCTTCAAAGTTTTGAAATTAAGAATAAACAGCCACAGTTATAGAAATCATCAGTAAATTCTTCTTATAAACAACTATGTCCATTTATCAGATTCTTCCCAACAAGAATCATAAGGTCCCCTTGTACCTATAATTACTTTTTTGACTTTTAAGTATTGAGTAAATCTTAGTCTGGTTGATGAGATGTTGGAATAAACCACAGAACCTGTCTCTTATACACATCTGGTATTGTAGATCTGGGATATTATAGCCTCAGCCTGGCGTTTAGGAAGCACCAGTTTATTATAGAGTAGTATCCATCCCAAGGGGTGCCTCCAAGCCCCCTCTTGCGCCAGCAGGGCTCCAGCTTCGTCATCGGAATAATCTGGGTTGAAGGTGGGCCTCAAAGCCAGATTATTCTGACGACAAAACTCGAGCCCTGCTGGCACAAGAGGGGGCTTAGAGGCACCCCTCGGGATAGATACTACTCTATAATAAACTGGTGCTTCCTAAACGCCAGGCTGAGGCTATAATATCCCAGATCCACAATACCCTCCACATCGGACCAAAGGCTCTCCTTTCCTTTCTCAGCCCTGTAGAAGTAAAAATTCAGTCTCACAGAATTGTTATATTTAGTCATTGTGTCTTCAAAGTTTTGAAATTAAGAATAAACAGCCACAGTTATAGAAATCATCAGTAAATTCTTCTTATAAACAACTATGTCCATTTATCAGATTCTTCCCAACAAGAATCATAAGGTCCCCTTGTACCTATAATTACTTTTTTGACTTTTAAGTATTGAGTAAATCTTAGTCTGGTTGATGAGATGTTGGAATAAACCACAGAACTACACAAAGAATTCAAATACTATTATAGAATGTCTGGTCCCTCCTGTCATATTATTTAATATAGCTGTTGAAAACCTTTACAAAAAAAAAAGCTGTAATTCTTTTATATATATATATACAAATACAAGTTAATTAGTTCATCTATTCAGTTGCTTTTTATTTTTATAAAAACTTTGAAAGTTAATTTCCTAAGCCTTTTACATAAGTAAACTTCAAGTTCACAGTCTGTCAATTTTGAACTATTTATGATTAAGGAGAGGCTTAACACAGTAATATCTCAGACAAGGAAGAGGGCATTAATTCTGCAGGCAGTTAGCAATAAAAATGCTAACCCTGAACAATCAGTCACTGACCATTTCCTTATACAATTGGAGTAGAGATGTAGACTACAGAATGGAAACAAAAGTAAACATAAAACTTGTCTTCCCCAAACACAGTTTTCTACTTTATACAAGACATTTACCCATGACATGAACAAAAATTACTGCACTCAGGGAATTAGCTCTCCCCCGACCCCACCCCACCCCACCCCCATCAAAAAAAAAAAGCATATATATTTTTAAGTTAGAAAAAGTGGATGGCAATTTGCAAGCAAAAGAAAACCAGATTCACATTCTACTATTTACATTTCTTCTGTTCACAGGTCAAAATTAAAATGTTTCATTAGATAATTAAAAATAAACACGTAAAATGCACTTTACTGCATCAATACTGTGGGGAGATAATTATGAATTTAGAAATGCTCTCTAGAGCAAAATTAACTTAACCTTGCGGGGACCAACTGGTCTATCATTCAGATCTTTAATAGCAGCCATAGCTTCATTGTAGTTTATCATGGCAACAATGGCTTCCCCTGTAGGTAATCCTTGCTCATTATACTGTATTGAAACTGACTCAGGTATGATTCTATAACCATGGAAAAAGTCTAAAATTTCATTAACATTAGCTTTAAATGGAAGATTCATTATCTTAATAGGTGTTACTCTACCTGAATTACAATTTAACTTTGGATCAGGCATAAATCTCCCCTCAGGAAAACTTCCCATATTACGCTTTCCAAAGTCAAATTTGCCACCTTCTGGGCGACCAAAATTCACAAAAGGACGATGGCTTCTAAAATCAGGGGGACTCCTAAACTCCTCACCAGGAAGTCTAAAACTGTCAGGAACTCTGGAGTCCTCCTCTGGAGCTTCCCTGAGGTCTTCCTCCGGGAGCCGCCTGAAGTCCTCATCAGAAGGGCTTCTAAAATCTTCCTCCTGAGAACTCCTGAAGTCCTCTTCAGAAGGGTGCCTAAAGTCTTCATCCGGAGGGCCCCTGAAATCTTCATCCTGTGGGTGCCTAAAATCTTCCTCTCGGGGGCGCCTGAAATGTTCCTGGGGTGGCCGCCTGAAAAGCTCCTGAGGCGGTCGTCTAAAATGCTCCTGGGATGGCCGCCTGAAGTGCTCCTGCGGTGGCCGCCGGAAATGCTCCTGAGGTGGCCTCCGGAAGTGCTCCGGGGGCGGCCGACGGAAGTGATCTGGGGGGGGCCGCCGGAAGTGTTCCGGGGGTGGCGCCTGAAGTGTTCCGGGGGTGGCCGCCTGAAGTCCTCGGGAGAACCTCGGAAATCCTCCTCAGGAGACCGCCTGAAGTCGTCCTGGTGGGGTCGCCGGAAGTCCTCCTCAGGAGGGTGCCTGAAATCCTCCTCCGGGGGCCGCCTAAAGTCTTCCTCAGGTTGTCGCCTCCATTCCCCTGGGGGAAGCCGCCTGAAGTCTTCCTCAGGAGGCCGCCTCCAGTCCTCCTCAGGTGGCCTCCTTAAGTCTCCCTCTGGAAGGCGCCTCCAGTCCTCCTCCTGGGGTCTCCTGAAGTCTTCTTTGGGAGGTCGCCTGAAATCCTCCTCAGGTGGCCGCCTCCAGTCCTCCTCCCTTGGGTACCGGAAATCCTCCTCCCGAGAGTGCCTGAAGTCATCCTCAGGAGGTCGCCTGAAGTGTTCCTCCCGAAGGCGCCTGAAGTTTTCCGGGGACCGCCTGAAATCCTCTGGGGAATGCCTAAAGTCTTCTGGAGGGCGTCTATCAGGTGGTCGGAAATCCCCCTGAGGATGCTTGAAATTGTCCAGTTGCCTTAAGTCCTCTTGCTGATGCCTAAAGTTTTCCGAAGGGCCACCTAAGTATACTGGTGGATCATTTGAGTCAAACGAATGGGAATGATCATCTCTATCACAAGACTGTGAATGGTCATGCATTCTTTCAGTAGACATTGAAGACAAATTTACACCAAACTCCTGCATTTGTGCCTCAGATATGAGCCTTAATAACACCTCTGTCCCCAAGAATCTCCGTCGGTTTAAACGTTCAGCTTTCACGGCCTGTTCTTCTGATTTGAATTTCACCAACGCTTCTCCTAGACCAACTCCTTTGTCATCATAAAGCAAGCAAATGTCATCCTCAGCAAGGGAAAAATCAGCAAAGAACTTCTGCACTTCAACTTTTGTAACATCAAATGGAAAATTTCTTATATATATGCACAATTTCTGGCCAGAATAGCCTTCTTGAGAGTGTTTTTGTGAGACCTGTCCAAGTCTCTCTTTCTCTGTTGAGCTGGTCTTTTCTTTTCATAACATTCAATGAACTTCAGCATCTGTTCCCTAGAAACTGGATCAATATAAACTGGACGATATTGCAAAACAGTCTTATGTAAACCCAGAGCAGTGTTATAGTCTTTCAGAGTCTTGAACATCACAAAGGCATATCTTGTTCTTCTTTCATCTTTATATAAAAACCTAATCTGTTCATTTGTCAGATCAGTATCTCTAAAAAAATTTCTTAGATCTCTTTTGTTAATACTTACAGACAGGTTTTTTAAGTGAACATAAAATCCGAGAGGAGAACGAGAACATGTTCTTCTGGGAGATTTTGAATGAGATCGTTTCCGAAAATGTCTATCATTAACTCCTCTTGGTGATGTATGTTCTTCAGTCCTCATAGAAATGTCACCTTCCTTAATTAAATTACCTCCAAAATCAATCCACTGTTTTTCTGAGCCTTGCATTACTTCAATAAATCTTGAACCCATAAAACTTCTATGACATTTAAGACCTCCTGAAGCATCAATACATGAGGCAAATTTTACTATGGCATCACCATTATTTCGGCCATCATGATGCTTTAAAAATATTACTCCATCCACACATAAACCAGAGAAAAACACACGTACATCATCTTCATTTACTAAGTAAGGCAAGCCTCGTAGAAACAAGTAAGGATTCTCAGCTGTCAATGGCCGTGTCTTTCTTTGCCTTAAATCACCATGTCCTGTACCGTTAGTATGAAACCCAGCATCTTGATTAATCAGAGAACCATATCCAGAATTACCTCCTTCTTCTTTAATAGCCTCAACAAAATTAGATAAGCTGCCAACCCCTGATGCCCCAGATCCTGGTCTCTCTCTTCCCATGCGGTCAGTTCTTTTCATTTCTATAGTCTTCTGCATCTCTGCTTTACTACTGAGAAAGAGCTCTACAGATGAATCCTTGATAAACCCTCCTGAACGACTTACGGCACGTCTTGCATCTTCATCTGTTGCAAAAATAATAAAAGCCTCCCCAATTTCCCCTCCAATATATGCACTCCTCCATCAGGAATAGTCAATCCCGTGAAGAAGTGACGGATATCCACAGGCCCCGCAATAAAAGGAAGCCCCAGTAAACGGATGACTACAGCCATGCTGAGCGCAAACCACAGCAATAATGACCTGCAGACAGAAAGGTACACATAATAGCAAGTCTTATTTTTGAAGTACCTAATCCAAAACTAAGCTTAATAATTACTGGTCCCTACCTTCTTCAGCATTTATACATGAAAACAAGATATGAGTTCACAATGATATTGATTGTATCTAATTCTTTAAACAAATGGAATAAATTTTCTCCCAACTAAACATACAAATAAACCAGCTACTTTGAAGAAACATTTCCTATCACCTATCCTATACAGTGGTGAGTAGAAAAAAAAAGGTCACATCTCTCTAAGTCTGCCAAGTGCTACTTCACAACATGACCAAACTATTTTCAGACATATCTGCTAGTGAAACATGAGACAGAGCTTTGTGGATCAAAGAATTTTACCAACCACAACAAATTTTACATACTTATAAAAGCCATCTATGGACAGTATATAATTTCTGCTCATGATAACAAACTGCCTACCACTAGTGCATAACTGGCCAGACATAAAGTACAGAAGCCATGCATACCCAGGTGTACTATTCTACTTTTTTTTTTTTTTTTTGGTCAAGCCTCTGTGAAAAGCCTTAAGCTCTGGATATCTTACCTTTTTATTTCTTGCAGACCTGTTAATTCTGTAAAAGCAACTTAACTGTGGAAAGAAAATGAAATATAATTAATCCTTGGACCCTGTAATTGACCTTAAACAACGCCAGATTAGGATATTCACTTCACAATTACCTGTTAAAAGTGAAGCAATATAAGAAGGCATAACTAAGGGTATTACAAAATGGTTGTCTTTGTTCCAAGGGGAAAATTAATAATCTTTTAGCAAAAAGATAGAAATTCCAAGGAGACATCTGCAAATTATTTAGAAAACCTGAAAACTTAACAATTGGTCCTTAATTGAAAGTGGCCCAGAAAAAGGTGACAGTAATGTTATATATTCGGATTGGACTATTGGTTACCTGGGAGTATAAATTTATCAAGGCTAAATGAATCTATCCTTAAGTAAAGTCTGCATTTGACTGTATGTGAATTTTACAACCTATTTTTAAAAATCTTTTCTACAAGTAAAAATGACAATTTAACATCCAAAATTCCCAAAACCCTATCTTCCACTTGAAAAAAACAATATCTAATTCATTATTTGTAACTCTCCTGTAAATCTTTCAAATCATAAGAGTATATCAAATTAATAAATGATACAATAAATGAAGAAAACCATTTTTAAAGCAATAAATCCAAACCAATGGCTGCCATCTAGACACAATTTTATGTTCTACATAAACACCTCACACTTCCAAACATGGAACCCAATTTCCTGACTCCACTAAGACAAATAGTAAAATATCCCTAAAATCTAAAATCTCAATTACTTATACTCAACTATTGCTACTCTGTATCTTAAACTCAAATTTTATTATGCTAATAAGTTTACCCCATTTTGAATCGCTGTCCTGCCTCCTGGGGAAACTTAAATGACTATGCAGAAAGGTAGAAACATAGTAAGAATATATTAATTTGGAATATTTGGGGATATCAGTATTAACTATTGAAAAATCTCAAGATTCCTTACATCAAATACTTCAGAGATATCCAAACTAAGTATTCTTACCAAATGTTTTTTAAGACCTGTTAATGATTATAAATTGTCTTTAATGAACAAATGTTTTAATTCAGTACTTATACTTAAATACCACTCATCCACAAAGTGCTGTCTGAAAACATGGTCTTTGAGGTCTGCAAAGTCTATTTTCCTTTGAAAAAGGTCCACAGACTACTTTTCAAACTACAACTAACGATGATATCAAGAAATTAACTGGCATTTTTTACACATTTGAATTATCAATGCCAAATTGATATTAAAAGTATTAGTGAGGTTTGCTGCTAAGTCAATTCAGTTGTATCAACTCTGTGTGAAGCCATAGATGGCAGGCCGGCGGGCTCCCCCATCCCTGGGATTCTCCAGGCAAGAACACTGGAATGGGTTGCCATTTCCTTCTCCAATGCATGAAAGTGAAAAGTGAAAGTGAAGTCGCTCAGTTGTGTCCAACTCATAGGACCCCATGGACTGCAGCCTATCAGGCTCCTCTGACCATGGGATTTTCCAGGAAAAAGTACTGGAGTGGGGTGCCATCACCTTCTCTGATTAGTGACATTTACTAGACAATATTAATGCATGAAAATGGTGGGGCAGACATAGTACATATAAAAAAATCTTTGTACTTTCCACTCAATATTACTGTGAACACAAAAAATAGTTCTAAAACTTAGTCTATTGGACAATATCTGCATGGTACCCCCCCAAACACCCCCAAAATGAGTATAAGCTTTATTTCTTCAACAAACCCACACCAACATTTTAATAAAAACTACAAATGGCTTCTGGAATAGTTGTTCACATTAATATTCCAAGACTCTTTCCGATGCAAAATCACTGAGCTCCTGTTACTTTTAGAAAGTAGTATAAAACATTTTATCCCTGCTAAACTTTTAAAAATGTGAAACATATCTACAAAAATAGTCAAGAACATTACACAAAATAATTACCGTCAAATTTTTAAAACTCTTACAATTTATCCTAATTTGAAAACAACATTTTAACTAAGTAGTTTCATGAGTACAAATTCATGAATTCCAATTCAAGAATATAAAAAAATTTTTCTTCTAATTTGCCACAGTGAAACATAACTATTGCTTAAGCTTTTTTGCCCTTGAAATAGAAGGGTAATGTACTATTTATCCCTCTACAGAAATACACTTAGGAGATCACCTGTAAGAAACCAGATATCAAAATGAGCAACTTTCCTGTGGTTTCCACGTGATTTTCCTAAGCAAATACTCCAGAAATTCTATTCTTAGAACGCTACACAAAAAGCAAAAAACCCTACTCAACACTTAAATGCTTCTTCTTAAGAATGCAACAAAACCATCTTTATAGCTGTGTTAAGACAGTGAGTTATTACAACTTCTAGCCTTTTTTTAAAAAGGAACTGAATCCTTAAAAGCTCATTTAAGTGGCTAAATTAACAAGCTCATTTTAAATAACTTAGCTGACTTTATCCAAAGATTCATCCCACTTAATCATTATCACAAAAAACCCACGAAATGCTTATTTTCTAATCAAGACTTAGAGGGCAATGGGAGGAAAGCTAACTTTAAATGGTATTATCTCTGATCCATTTATCTTAACTAGAGAATAGCAAGTCATTTTCCAGACATGGTGAGAGAGCGATAACTGCTATTTTTTAAAACCTAAAGTTATGATGAAGTACATTTAAAATGCAAGAGTGAACCTTGCAGAAAATAATCTATTCCACTCCATAAGGATTCTTTATGACGATTTGCCTTTTTATCCTTTTATAACGTAGATGATTAAAATAAAAAGCCAAAGCCATGACGACACAGAGCCTGGTCCCCAGTAGAAACTGGAAATGATGGCGAATCCACACGGCACAGGAATTCCCATTAACATCCATCCTCCTCAAATGGGGATCATCCGAAGGCATCGCTTCTATAGCTCAAAAAGCCTTTGTCCAGACTCCCAGGGGTCAGCGCTTCCTTCTGGTGCTCCAGGCCAAAGTTCCTACGTGGGATCCGATGCTCTTGCCAGACCTTCGGCCAAATCAGCCTTCAGATCAACCTGGACCACCCAACCTCTGTGCCTTTCCGTTACACCCGCTCAAGGGCAAACATTCCGCCCCGACTCGCCCAAGGGTGAGCTGTCCCTACACTTAAAACACGGGCTCCCCTCAAGCCTAAAACTAGCCGGGCCTCCAAGCTCTTTTCCTGCCACCACTGACTACGATGACATAGCAAAGAAAAACAAGTACCTATGAAATCCTTCCAGATCTCCACTCTCTCAAGCCGACCGACAAGGGCACGCACAACACCACACGGAGGCTGCCGGGGAAGTCGGGTGCGTTTAGCAGGGGAAGAGAGGGAGCCCTGACGGCAGAAGCTACGCTCGCTGGTGGCGCGGCCCCGCCTTTCCCTGTGCTTCGGCCCCGGCCGCCAGGCCCTCCCCACGCCCGACGCCCCTGCGTAACTGCTTCGCACTACGGCGATCAAACACACACCGCTGCCGCCGAGTCGGAACCCCAAAGCTGGGGGCCGGGAGCACTCCTCGTCCGCAGCAACCTCCCCAGAGCCGGGACAGCCCTCAGCGAACCGAGAAGAAGATGGCGCCCACTCTCTCCCTCCGATCCGGACAAACGGACGTACGGTGGCTCTGCCCATGCGCTCTGCAGGCGTCCCCCCCACCCCCATCCCTCTCCCGTCGCCCCGGCTCCGTCTGCGCACGCGCCCTAACGTTCGCAGACTTCCCGTTGTCAAGCGGGAGGGAGGAGGCGCCGGGGCGCGCGCTTACCAGCGGCCTTGGGGGACCGAGCTATTGCGCATGCTCAGAGCCCGCGCCGCGCGGGACTCTCCGTGGGGCCGGCGGAGAGCTTCCGTTAACAGGACTTCGCGGTCAGCACACGGCTGTGATGGGAAACTTGTGTAACAGCCGAAGTACACTAGACGAACGTTCGTGATTCCCAAGGGCTACGAAAAGAGTCGCAAAAGCAGAGGAAACGCTTTTGGATGCTGACTAGCGCCCCATGTGACTCCTGGGCGCGGAGGCCTTTTTGTCCCCTTTTTGTTTCTTTGGCTTCCCTGGTGGCTCGCGGCAAAGCGTCTGTCCGCAGTGTGGGAGTCCCGGGTTCGATCCCTGGGTCGGGAAGATCCCCTGGGGAAAGAAATGGCAACCCACCCCAGTATTCTTGCCTGGAGAATCCTATGGACAGAGGCGCCTGGCAGACTACATGTATGGGGTCGCAAATGGTCAGACATGACTGAGCGACTTCACTTTCACTTTATTTCTCATAGGCAAAACTCCAGCCTCCATGATCTCTCAGTTCCAAAAGGCAGCCGTCAACATCAACAGTTAAGAGTCTGCAACCCAATGGACTGCAGCCTACCAAGCTCCTCTGTCCATGGGATTCTCCAGGCAAGAGTACTGGAGTAGGTCGCCATTTCCTTCTCCAGAGAATCTTCCCAACCCAGGGGTGGAACCCAGGTCTCCTGCATTGCAGGCAGATTGCTTTCTCCTGCACTGTAAAAGGCAGGAACAGTTCCTAATCAAAGGAGGAACAGCAACGAAATCATCACAGGCCGGATTTAAGCTCACCAAGATTAGGAGACTGGAATATTTTTGCTCGAACCTGTGCCTCCTGTGTCCTTCATTGGCAGGCACGTTCTTTGCCGCTGACCACCCGGGAAGCCCTGCATCACTCCTGATCATGCACAAAGCTGTTTTCTTGGGGTCTGCTTTCCTCAAACGGTTCACCACTTTCTGTACAACAACTTTGTTTTTTCCAATCAGTCAGCTTTAAGTCAGACCAATTTCCTTTTCCCTCGATAAAATCCAACTCCATCCCACATGCCATCTTTACTGATAACTTACATCCTGCTTTCCTGTTGTTTGCTGAAAATTTTTTATTTCTGTTAGCTTTAACCGCATGGACAGAGGCGCCTGGTAGGTAGCGGTCCATGGGGTCTCGAACAGTCGGACACGACTGAGCAACTTCACTTTCACTTTTCACTTTCATGCATTGGAGAAGGAAATGGCAACCCACTCCAGTGTTCTTGCCTGGAGAATCCCAGGGATGGGGGAGCCTGGTGGGCTGCCGTCTATAGGGTCAAACAGTCGGACACGATTGAGGTAACTTAGCACCAGCTGTAATCACATACTTAAATTAGAATCCTCATCTCTTAAAACCTGTGAAAACTAAGAAGTAAGCAATTAATGTCCTCTGTATTAGTATTTTGTAGACTAGTAACAAATACCATTGATAATTTCTTTTGAAAAAAAAAAAAAAAAGCTTTCAGATTGAGAACATCCCACACAGGGCGGCACCAAACACATTCATTAACAGTTTTAAAGATCTATAGTTTCTCTGTAAAAGGAAGTCAATGTTCAGTAATTAATGTTTCAGTATCTTATTTGGGAATGACCAGCTATTCAATAAACTTTCCTCAATTTAATGCAACTCCAGAATTTTAAGTTAGCAAAATTGCAAAGACTATTTTAGAGATTTCTAAAGCATATTCATTCTTAACAGTTTATGTAAACATTCAAAAAAAAAAAAAAAAAAGCTTTCAGATTGAGAACATCCCACACAGGGCGGCACCAAACACATTCATTAACAGTTTTAAAGATCTATAGTTTCTCTGTAAAAGGAAGTCAATGTTCAGTAATTAATGTTTCAGTATCTTATTTGGGAATGACCAGCTATTCAATAAACTTTCCTCAATTTAATGCAACTCCAGAATTTTAAGTTAGCAAAATTGCAAAGACTATTTTAGAGATTTCTAAAGCATATTCATTCTTAACAGTTTATGTAAACATTCTGATCTCATTTACATTTTCTGTCCCTAAAAGTTTCTTTATATTGAATTGGGCCACCACCAGCTGATGGGTGTGTCACTTATTTTGCTGGTCTGTTACAAAGAGCATACGCTGAGGCTCTAGAACTACTCAACCATCTTGGATCTATTTGCTTCTAATCAACCTATGTAATGTCCTTGGGTGACATCTTTCTTTCAAACGTTGTGCCCTGACCTCTCCCCTCCTGTTTTATTTCCTACTCTCAGATATTTTACTCCCACATTCTTATGGGAAGCAGAGGGGTGACAGTCTAACTTATGTAAGTGTTTCAAGGATGAGGAGGGGCACTGACCCTGCCTGGCAGGGAATGAAGATCTCTGGATACCTGATCTATGGGCCTCAGGGGGAGGACAGCACCTTGTTTTAATTCACAAGGGATGGAAACCTCTCCTAGCCATCTTTGTGACATGGAAATGTTGTGACTGCTTCCTCAGCCCTCTTGTGAATCTCCTTAATAATGAATCCCTTTTTGTAACAGCATCAGAGTACAAAAGTGTATATAAATAAAAGATACGGTAAACATCTGATAGATAAAGAAACTTGGTTACAGTAACCAGAATTATGAATTATTACATTTAACCTACAAAATAATTCTAGTTAAATATTTCTCCGAAAGAGAACTTTGGGGCACTCGAAAGTATCCCAAAGTTAGCTGGAACTCAAAAGAAATTTAATTACAATTTGATATTTGGGAAGCTTGTCAAAAAGTTTTAAACACTTGGTCAAGCTAAATCATTCATTGTAAGACAATACTCATTGCTTAGCCAAGGTAACCAGAGATCACAAAAGCAAATATTAGTACAAATCCCATAAAGGCAAAGATATTTACATAGTCTGTAGTTAAAATCAGTGTTTCAACAATCAGTTCAGTTCAGTTCAGTCTCTCAGTCGTGTCCAACTCTTTGCAACC
>SJYC01027262.1:0-22556 GCA_006408675.1 Madoqua kirkii
TGGACAGGGAGGCCTGGTGTGCTGTGGTCCATGGGGTCACAAAGAGTCAGACAGGACTGAGCGACTGAACTGACTGCAACAAAAACACATATTTTGCTTTCCTTAAGTTTTGTGGGTTTTTGTTTATGTTGAGATACTTTTCTTGTTGACAAATCTGTAACAGATGGAATAAGATCTTATTTGACATCTAGTAAACTTAGGTACAACAGAATTAAACTTAACATAGATACCTCTAAGGACATGTCTACATTATTCAAACCAACAAGCTTCAGCCACCTTCAATAGTAGATATCAATTTACTGAATATTTTCTAGAATATAGGTCCTAATATTTATCTTGGCCAATTTTCTATTTATATAGATTTAATTTCTCAGTGCTTGCTTTCAAGTATCAAAATTCAGAACTTAGAGATACCAAGGAAATAATTTATGCAAACACAAGCAAAATAAAGACAGAAATGGAAAGGATCTAACAGACTCAGTAGAGATTAAGAATAGGAAAAACACACAGAAGAGCAGTACAAAAAATGTCTTTATGACTTGGATAGCCAGGATGGTGTAGTCTCTCACCTGGAGCCAGACATCTTACCGTGTGAAATTAAGTGGGCAAAAAAGTTAAAGCCAGTGGAGGTGATGAAATGCCAGCTGAACTATTTAAAAAGCTAAAAGATGATGCTATTGAAGTGCTGTGCTCAATATGCCAGCAAATTTGGAAAACTCAGCAGTGGCCACAGGACTGGGAAAAGTCAGTTTTTATTCCAATCTCAAAGAAGGCAATGCCAAAGAATGTTCCAACTGCTACACAATTGCACTTATTTCATATGCCAGCAAGGTCATGCTCCAAATCCTCCAAGCTAGGCTTCAACAGTATGTGAACTAAGAACTTCCAGATGTACAAGCTGAATTTAGAAAAGTCAGAGGAGCCAGAAGATCCAATCCAATTACCAACATCCATTGGATCATAGAAAAAGCTAGAGCCTCCTCACCCCTCAGCAAAGGCATACCTGGTGAGGTTTAGGAGAGAGCCAAGCCAATTTATAAAGTCCAGAGAAACCTGCTTCGTTGACTACGCTAAAGCCTTTGACTGTGTGGATCAAAACAAATTCCAGAAAATGTTTAAAGAGATGGGAATACCAGACCACCTTATCCGCCTCCTGAGAAATCTGTATGCGGGTTAAGAAGCATCAGTTAGAAACACACATGGAACAACCAACTGGTTCAAAACTGGAAAAGGAGTATGACAAGGCTGGATATCGTCACCTTGCTTACGTAACTTTGATGCAGAGTACATTGTGCACAATGCCAGGCTGGATGAAGCACAAGCTGGAATCAAGATTGCTGGGAGAAATGTTGACAACCTCAGATATGGAGATGATATCACTGTCAACTAAAAATATATATAACTTGAGATTTGTAAGTTAAGTTTTATTTGGGGCGAAATGAAGACCACAGCCCAGGAGGCAGCACCCAAATAGCTCTGAGAGATTGCTTCAAAGAGGGAGTCAGGTAAGGTCAATATATAAGATTTTAGTGAAGGGGGAGCTCAGTGCAATCGAGGGCTTAGTTTACAAAAGTTTGGCACAAGGAGCTGATATCACCTGGAAGGGATTAAGTGATTTTCTAGGTTTGAAGAAGTGCAAAGCATGAAATCAGTTCCTGAAAATATCTAAAGACCTGTTCCACCAGATCCCCTGGAGCACAGAGGGCCTCACTCCACCCTGAACTCCTTCAGATGGTGTTGAAGGTCAACAGCTGCAGCAGCACAGGATTCAGTCTCCACAGAGGCAGAAGGCAAATGCCCTTGTTGTTGTCAGTCGTAAAGGAAACCAGCCCTGAATATTCAGTGGAAGGACTGATGCTGAAGCTCCAATACTTTGGCTACCTGAAGTGAAGAGCCAGCTCATTGGAAAAGAACCTGGTGCTAGAAAAGATTGAAAACAGAAGGGGCATCAGACGATGAGATGGTTGGATGGCATCCCCCAATCAATGGACATGGGTTTGAGCAAACCTCAGGAGATAGTGAAGGACAGGGAAGCCTGGCATGCTGCAGTCCATGGGGTCACAAAGAGTTGGACATGACTGAGCAGCTGAACAACTTTCAAGTCAATTAGAAGAGTTCATTTACAAAATAAATTTTAAAGACCAAACCAGAAATCTCAGTTTTTTATGCTTGAGTTCTAAACGCTTTTTCCTGCTCCCCATTTTTTCCCCTAAGGGCCTGGGCACAAGGGGAGAGAAACTTCAGTCCAATTTCACATTCTGTGCCAGTAAAGGTCTAATTGTTAGTTTTAGACCCATTTTTTGGCTTTAAGTGCGTGAAAGTCACTCAATCATGTCTGACTCTTTGCGACCTCATGGACTCCTCATGGAGCCTGTCAGGCTCCTCTGGAGTGGGTAGCCATTCCCTTCTCCAAGGGATCTTCCCAACCCAGAGACCTCACTTTTTCAAGGAATCTTCCCAACCCAGGGATTGGACCCAGGTCTCCCACATCGTTGACAGATTTCTTTACTGTCTGAGCTACCAGGGAAGCCCATCGGTTGACCAGTCATTTAAAACTTTTCCAAAGGGGTTCTCAGCTAAGGGGGTGGGTAGAATCTTAGAGGAAGCGCTTCCTATTTTAGCTCAAGCAGTTTGTACCAGATGTCTGTGCACTCAAGCCAATTGGAAGGCTCAAACCAAAGCAACTAAACAAAAGCAAAACCTCACCAGCTGCAAGTCATACTCAAAATAAATGGCAAAGAGATACCCAGAAATCAAAAAGCTAAATGATAAAAATGCCCCAAGAGGACGACAAAGAGATGCTGAAAAGTTAAAGCCAAATGGAGTGAATGCCCCAAACATGATTTCCCATTCCCACTAGACCTGTGACCTTGTCCAAGGTGTGCCTTACAAAAGGAGTGCCCTTCACAGGGAGAACTCCCCCAGTTGAAATCAAGGTTCTCCAGATTGGCACCAAAGTTCCCCAAATCGGAACCCAAGTTCCCCAGAAGAGGCAAGGTCAAAGAGGTCCTGGTGTACACTCCACGAGACTTACCAAGTTGCTGGCAGTGTGTTGCAATGTACCAAAGGCACTCTTTCTAATCCTCCAAAAGTTAACATCTTCTCAGAGTAGAAGTCTGCAGAGAAAGGCAAAGAAAGCCTGGGCAGCTGCTAGGGCGGCCTCTCCCCTGTTCTCTGCAGCAAACTTGGAGTTCTGTAGCCCAGACGGAAGACGGTGTGTGATCCCAGCAGGGGAACCCTGAGGGCCTAACCTCAGAGAAATCATCCAACCTTCCAACTCTCCGAGAGGAGAGAGGCTGGGGTGGAGAGAGATCTAAAAGTGTCCGATCAAGCTGAATGGACTACAGGGCCACCTGCACACAATCAGATCCCAGACAAGCCTGCAAATTTGTAGTCAGAATCTTAGCTCTCTGTGCACCAATGCCAAGCAGAAATACAGAGACAGAATTACGGAGGAGAAAGAGTGGCTTTGTTACTTTGCAAGGCACAGGAGGAACACAGTAGGTTAGCTAGTGCCGGGAGTCAGGAACTTCTCCATGGTGAGTAAGAAAAGTTTAAATACTCAGGCAGGAGTATGGGATAAGGATCAAGGCAGTAACACTTATATTCTTTCCAGTTTCAAAAGGGTGGGGCTGCTGACAAGATTAGGGTGTATGCAGGTTCCTAGGGGACCTCTACCCTGTTCTCTGCAGCAAACTTGGAGTTCTGTAGCCCAGACGGGGTGTGACCCTGGCACAGCCCTACAGCAGGGGAACCCTGAGGGCCTGACCTCACAGAAATCTTCCAACCTCCCAATTCATGTGTTTAAGCTCCAGGATTTGGTGATGGACACGGAGGCCTAGTGTGCTGCAGTCCATGGGGTCGTAAAGAGTCAGACATGACTGAGCGACTGAACTAAAGTGAACTGAGGGTCCTAGGGGTCCATCTTCTAATCTTTTTGTTTTAGTTTATGTATTTGGCTATGTCAGGTCTTGTCGCATGTGGGATCTTCATTGCTTCATGTAGAAGCTTTCACTGTTTGTACTCAAGTGGAAAAAAACAGATTTCTGGATTGGTCTTTATGTAAAAGTTAACTTGTAAAAGAACTATTTAACTGACTTGAAAGTAAGTGCTTATAAATTAAATCTAAATCTAAATCTATAGAGAACTGGCTTCACCTTCACCTTTAGAACCCATGATATTTCAGTACAAAAATATTCTGTACGGAACTGATATCTGCTATTGAAGGTGGCTTAGGCTTGTTGGTTTGATTCATATAGATATGTCATTAGAGTATTCAGTGTTAAATATAGTGTTTCTGTTGAATCTAGATTTGCTAGAGGTCAAATAAGACCTTATTCCATCTGTTACATATTTGTCAACAATAAAAACAACTCAATGTAAGAAAAAAAATTTTAAGGAAAATAATATATGTGTTTTCAGTAGAAGATGCAAGGAATAAAAGATTGAATTATGCATTATGAGAATTTGTAAGATTGGACTGTTTAGGTAGGTAAATGGATTTTATTAGAAATGGGCAAGAACAAGGCTGGTTTTGGTTTCTTCCTCTAGTATTCTTGAGATGTTGACTACGGCTATATGAGATGAGTTTCTTTGCCTTTAAGGAATTTGTATTAATGTTTGCTTTTGAGATCCCTGGTTACTTTGGTTAAGGAATGGGTATTGTTACACAATCTTGATCAAGTGTTTTAAAACTTTTGACAAACTTCCCAAATATCAAATTTTAATTAAAGTTCTTTTGAGTTCCTGCTAACTTTGGGGAAGGCTCCCTAGAATTATTATAGAGTCAGCTCTTCGCAGCAGATGGCCAAAGTATTAGAGTTTCAGCTTCAGCATCAGTCCTTCCAATAAATATTCAAGGCTGATTTCTTTTAGGATTGACTGGTTCGATTTCCTTGCAGTCCAGGCAACTCTCAAGAGCCTTCTCCAACACCACAGTTTGAAAGCATCTGTTCTTCAGTGCTCAGCCTTCTTTATGGTCCAACTCTCACGTCCATACTTGACTATTGGAAAAAAACATAGCTTAGACATTTGTCAGCAAAGTGATGTACTTTTTAATATGCTGGCAAGGTTCATCACAGCTTTCCTTCCAAGGAGCAATCATCTTTTAATTTCATGGCTGCAGTTAGCATCCATAGTGATTTGGGAGCCCAAGAAAATAAAATCTGTCACTACTTCCTCTTTTTTCAGTTCAGTTGTTCCGTCGTGTCCAACTCTTTGCGACCCCATGGACTGCTGCACGCCAGGCCTCCCTGTCCGTCACCAACTCCCAGAGCTTGCTCAAACTCATGTCCATCGAGTTGGTGTTGCCATCCAACCATCTGTTCCTCTGTTGTCCCCTTCTCCTCTTGCCTTCAATCTTTCCCAGCATCAGGGTCTTCTCCAATGAGTCAGTTCTTTGCATCAGGTGGCCAAAGTACTGGAGTTTCAGCTTCAGCATCAGCCCTTCCAGTGAATATTCAGGACTGATCTCCTTTAGGATGGACTGGCTGGATCTCCTTGCTGTCCAAGGGACTCTCAAGAGTCTTCTCCAACACCACAGTTCAAAAGCATTAATTCTTTGGCACTCAGCTTTCTTTACGGTCCAACTCTCACATTCGTACATGACTATTGGAAAAACCACAGATTTGACTAGACAGACCTTTGTCAGCAAAGCATTGTCTCTGCTTTTAAATATGCTTTCTAGGTTTGTTATTGCTTTTCTTCCAAAGAGCAAGAGTCTTTTAATTCCATAGCTGCAGTCAACATCTGCAGTGATTTTGGAGCCCAAGAAAATAAAGTCTCTGTTCCCATTGCTTCCCCATCTATTTGCCGTGAAGTGATGGGACCGGATGCCGTGATCTTCAAGAGCTGTCTTGTGCCTCAGGCTCCTAAATCAGGTATCCAGAGACTTTTATTCCCTGACAGGCAGCATCGATGCCTCTACTCAGTCTTGCAGCAGTTACAGAAGGTGGATGTTCACTCCTCTGCTTCCCATAGGAATATGGGAGTCAAATATCTTCAGAGGGAAATGAAGCAAGAGAGAAGAGGGAAGGCACAAACTTTGAAGAAATGGCATAGCCTAAGGACATGACATACTGATTAGAAGCAAGTAGGTCCAAAATAATTTATTCCTTCCCTGGTGGCTCAGAGGTTAAAGCATCTGCCTCCAATGCAGGAGACCAGGGTTTGATCCCTGGGTTGGGCAGATACCCTGGAGAAGGAAATGGCAATCCACTCCAGTAGTCTTGCCTGGAGAATCCCATGGATGGAGAAGCCTAGTAGGTTATAGTCCATGGGGTCGCAAAGAGTCGGACACAACTGAGTGACTTCACCTTCACTTTTAGTCCTTGTTCTTTGTAACAGGTCAGCAAGCTAAGTAACCTGCTGCCAGTGGGTGGTGATATAAAGAAACTTTTAAGGATAAAGTGAGTAAAGTGAAGCCACTCAGTCATGTCCGACTCTTTGTGACCCCATGGACCACACCAGGCTCCTTCATCCTTAGAATTTTCCAGGCAAGAGTACTGGAGTGAGTTGCCATTTTCTTCTCCAGGGTATCTTCCCAACCCAGGGATTGAATTTGGGTCTTCCGCGTTGCAGGCAGACACTTTACCATCTGAGCTACCAGGGAATCCCTAAATGAGATAAGAGCTTTTAGATAAACTGTTAAGAATACTTATGTTTTGGAAATGTCTGTCTCTCCAGATATTAGTAACTTGAAATTTTAGAGTTGCAAATCAAGTGAAGGAAATTTATTGAGGAGCTGGGTCATTCTCAAAGAAAATAAGATACTGAAACATAAATGACTGTACATTGGCTTCCTCTTACAGAGAAACTATAGATTATTATTAATAGAATTATTAATGTTTGGTGCTATTTTGAGATGTTCTCAGTCAGAAAACAAGTTCTGTTTTTTTTTTTAAAGAAATTAACACTAGTGTTTGCTTACCAATCTACAACATACTAATATAGATGACAGTTCATAATTGCTTACTTCTTAGTTTTCACAAGAATTTAAGGTTTTAAGAGATGAACATTCTAATTTAAGCACGTGGTTAAAGCTAACAGAAATAATAAAAAACATTCAGGATAAAGAAGAGAAACCTTTCTAACATGGGAGATACAATTAAGTAGCATATTCCAACAGATTGGACAATTGTTAACCACTATGCATGAATTTGTGTTCCTGGGTCTCCCCCTTTCCTGGATGCTCCTTAACATCTCTTCAATGCAGGAGACTGGGAACTGCAGAAATTATGAAAAAGGGCAATGTGTGAGCAGCAACTTGAAAAAAAAGGGAAAAGATTCTATGCTCCTCAAGACTGAGGAGTGTTAGACAAAAGGCCGGATTGATGCTGAACACAGCCCTGTGGGACTCCTGGACACGGAGGCCTTTTTGTCCTTCATTTCTTATATGCAGGGGCTTCCCTGTTCGCTCAGCTGGTAAAGAATCTGCCTGCAGTACGGGAGACCTGGGTTCAATCCCTGTGTTGGGAAGATCCTCTGGAGGAGGTAACGGCTACCCACTCCAGTACCTGGCCTAAAGAATTCCATGGACTGCGGTATAGTCCATAGGGGTTGAAAAGTGTCGGACACGACTGAGTGACTCTCACTTTCACTTCTTATAGGCTCTCCAGCTTCCATGACATTCTCTCAGTTCCAAACGGCAGAACAGTTCCTAGTCAAAGTAGGAACAGCAACTAGACTACCTGGAAATTAAAAGACCAAAGAGGCTCATCAAGATTAAAAGACGGGACCGCCTAAGACGCTGCACACACCCTCATCTCATCAGCAGCAGAAGAAAAGACAGGGCTGTTCCTGCCTTGCTCCTTATCACATACTCTACTCCTGCCTGTCTGTATAACCTCTCCCTACTGAGCAGAAAGGGGGGACGCGGTTCTTGAGGCACTAGCCTGCCGTGTTCCCCCTTTGCCTGCCAGAGTAATAAAGCCACTCTTTCCTTCTCTGTAACTCCGCCTCCGTTTTTCTGATTGGCATTGGTGCACAGAAAGCTGAGATTTTGGCAACACTTTATCTTTTCATTGCTCCAGTTATTAGTTCTAAGCATCTTTGGAAAGCCTCTTTGTAAATACTCTTAAAAGGCCAGAGAAATATTAATGTTACTGCCTTAGATGTTCCAGATACAAGGCCAGCACCCAAGGGGCTTAATAAGCATGTGCACTTTCAACTTTATAGACATTTTTGAAGAGTGCCTTTATACAGTTATTCTACCTTTGGGTTTTTTGGTTTTTTGGTTTTTGTTTGAAACATGAGAACACACAGGCCAATTTTGAAAGCTGGGAAGTGAGAAGCACAGTTACAGGCATGCTCTGTGGCGCCTGCTTTGTAAGAACTGGGCAACAACCTTGTGCTAATATTTGGAAGTCACAAAGCAGCCCATCACATTTAATTGTTACATGACACATTTACAAGTGTATTCAAAGCTGACTGAGAAAGCATTACTTTAAAACACTGTTACATAGAGAAAAATATGAGTTTTCAAAATTTCTCTCACTGAAAAATAGCCATTCTCGTTGAGAAAGAAGAGATAGTTTAACATGTGAATAAACGGTGATTCTCTGAGTGAAAGCCACCATTTACTTGGGCAAATTACTTAGCCTCTCTACTCCTCAGTCTCCTCATCTGTAAAATGGAAATATGAGTTCCTTTCTCTTAAGGCTGCCAGAAATGTGGAATGAACAAATATATGTAAATATCTGAGACTATATGAGTGATTCATTTTAAATGTCAAGGGGATCCCATAGACAAGCAGAAAATGTCACCTCAGAGAGTTAGGCTCAAGGACTAGGCAGCATTTACCTTGATTATTTCCAAAGCTCCAGGGTTTGGTCCTAGCCCAGCAAGCTCAAGAACCTGCACTTAAAAACCAGCATTTATTGAGGCTTTATTATGTGCCAGCCCTTGTGCATTATCTCATTTTATTCTTATGACTACTTCTGGAGGTAGGTACTATTATTTTTCCTATCTTACAAACAAGAGAAACTGAGGCATAAAGGACGGCATAGTTTGCCCAAGGTAACAGAGATAGTATAAACCAGGAATTGAACCCTAGTGGTTTGTTTCCAGAGAACACTGCCCTGATTCACACTGGGAAAGGATTCTCTCTTCTGAGGCAGATTCTCTTTAAAAAGCGCACAGAAACAGTGCTGCAAAAGTCCATATTGTCAATATTGATTCACAAGAAGAAACACTAGTAAAGTGAACCAGAGCCATCCCAGGCTGAGCTGCATTTACGGGCTGTAAACACTGTCTGCGTGCATGCTGAGTTACATCAGTTGTGTCCAACTCTTTGCGACCCCATGGACTGTAGCCCCCACCCAGGCTCCTCTGTCCATGGGATTCTCGAGGCAAGAGTACGGGAATGGGTTGCCACGCCCTCCTCCAGGGGATCTTCCTGACCCCGGGACTGAACCTACATCTCTCATGTCTCCTGTATTGGTAGGCAGATTCTTTACCACTGGCACCACTGGGAAAGCCCCATAAACACTCTCTGTGTTAGTTGCTCAGTCGTATCTGACTCTTTGCAACCCCATGGAGTATAGCCTATAGCCCACCAGGCTCCTCATTCAATTTAATTCTCCAGACAAGAATACTGGAGCAAGATTCCTTTCTCCAGGGGATCTTCCCAACCCAGAGATGGAACCCAGTTGCCTGCATTGCAGGCAGATTCTTTACCATCTGAGCCACCAGGGAAGCCCCAAACACTTTTTATATAAAGTCAAAGGATGAGAGGGTTGTTTACGAAGCAAAAAATAGAAAATGAGTTACCAAATATCAAAAAGTGTTTTTCAGTTAAGGGTACCTAAGAAAGCCATCTTAACAAAAGTAACAACTGTCCTTTAATGAACACTTACTATAAGGCTCATCCGAACAAGTGTGCTTAGATCAGACTCCTTCCTTTGGAGATGCTTAGGCAGATATTGCCAGCTGCCTTTGCTTTTCGGAGAATACCATCGCCCTTCTGTCCACACAGATTTTCTCCAAACAGAACAGTATAGTGATTGCTTGTCTTTTCTAGTCTGCTTTCTGCCTTTCTCTGATGATTGCACCATTACCATCAAAAGAAGAAAATTCCAGTGAAGGTAACTGAGATTAATAAGATCTTTTAAAACTAACACCCAAAAGAGATGTTCTTTTCGTTATAGGGGACTAGAAGGCAAAAGCAGGAAGTCGAGAAACACCCGGAGTAACAGGCAAATTTGGCCTTGGAGTACAGAATGAAGCAGGGCAAAGGCTAATAGAGTTTTGCCAAGATAACACACTGGTCATAGCAAACAATCTCTTCCAACAACACAAGAGAAGACTCTACACATGGACATCACCAGATGGTCAACACCGAAATCAGATTGGTTATATTCTATGCAGCCAAAGATGGAGAAGCTATATACAGTCAGCAAAAACAAGACCAGGAGTTGACTGTGGCTCAGATCATGAACTCCTTATTGCCAAATTCAGACTTAAATTGAAGGAAGTAGGGGAAACCACTAGACCATTCATATATGATCTAAATCAAATCCCTTAAGATTATACAGTGGAAGTGAGAAATAGATTTAAGGGCCTAGATCTGATAGACAGAGTTCCTGATGAACTATGGAATGAAGTTCGTGACACTGTACAGGAGACAGGGATCAAGACCATCCCCATGGAAAAGAAATGCAAAAACGTAAAATGGCTATCTGGGGAGGTCTTACAAATAGCTGTGAAAAGAAGAGAGGTGAAAAGCAAAGGAGAAAAGGAAACATATAAGCATAATAGCAAGGAGAGATAAGAAAGCCTTCCTCAGCGATCAATGCAAAGAAATAGATGCAAACAACAGAATGGGAAAGACTAGAGGTCTCTTCAAGAAAATTGGAGATACCAAGGGAACATTTCATGCAAAGATGGGCTCGATAAAGGACAGAAATGGTATGGACCTAACAGAAGCAGAAGATATTAAGAAGAGGTGGCAAGAATACACAGAAGAACTTTACAAAAAAGATCTTCATGACCCAGATAATCATGATGGTGTGATCACTCACCTAGAGCCAGATATCCTGGAATGTGAAGTCAAGTGGGCCTTAGAAAGCATCATTACGAACAAAGCTAGTGGAGGTGATGGAATTCCAGTTGAGCTATTTCAAATCCTAAAAGATGATGCTGTGAAAGTGCTGCACTCAATATGCTAGCAAATTTGGAAAACTCAGCAGCGGCCACAGGACTGGAAAAGGTCAGTTTTCATTCCAATACCAAAGAAAGGAAATGCCAAAGAATGCTCAAACTACCACACAATTGCATTGATCTCACATGCTAGGAAAGTAATGAGAAGAAGCACAAGCTGGAATCAAGATTGCTGGGAGAAATATCTATAACCTCAGATATGTAGATGACACCACACTTATGGTAGAATGTGAAGAGGAACTAAAGAGCCCCTTGATGAAACTGAAAGAGGAGAGTGAAAAAGTTGGCTTAAAGCTCAACATTCAGAAAACTAAGATCAAGGCATCTGGTCCCATTACTTCATGGGAAATAGAGGGGGAAGCAATGGAAACAGTGTCAGATTTTATTTCGGGGGGCTCCAAAATCACTGCAGATGGTGATTGTAGCCATGAAATTAAAAGACGCTTACTCCTTGGAAGAAAAGCTATGACCAACCTAGACAGAATATTAAAAAGCAGAGATATAACTTTGCCAACAAAGGTCTGTCTAGTCAAGGCTATGGTTTTTCCTGTGGTTATGTATGGATGTGAGAGTTGGACTGTGAAGAAAGCTGAGCGCTGAAGAATTGATGCTTTTGAATTATGATGTTGGAGAAGACTCTTGAGAGTCCCTTGGACTGCAAGGAGATCCAACCAGTCCATCCTAAAGGAGATCAGTCCTGGGTGTTCATTGGAAAGACTGATGCTGAGGCTGAAACTCCAATACTTTGGCCACCTGATGTGAAGAGTTGACTCATTGGAAAGGACCCTGATGCTGGGAAAGATTGAGGGTAGGAGGAGAAGGGGACGACAGAGGATGAGATGGCTGGGTGGCATCACTGACTCAATGGACATGAGTTTGAGTGAACTCTGGGAGTTGGTGATGGACAGGGAGGCCTGGTGTGCTGTGACTCATGGGGTTGCAAAGAGACGGACACAATTGAGCGACTGAGCTGACTGAACTGACTGACTGATATGGGACTCTGGTTATTGAACAGTTCCTAGAGCCTTTAGTGTATCAACATGAAAACTTAATCATTTTTGAGAACAGGGAGGATGGTTGTGAAACAACAAAATGGAAGAAATTATCTCCTGAAACAGGCGAAGCACACCAAGGCATAGCCATTCTGGGGTGCTGCCCGGCCAACTCGTCAGCTTTGCTAAGCATGTTGCCACCACGACTGCCCTCCCTGCCCTCCTGCATGGTTTTAGTATCAGACAGTTTTCAATTGTTCCTCCTAGCTCTCAACATCCACAAGGTCAGCCTTGCATCACTTGGTCTCAGAGTTCCTCCATTTTCTAAACTCTAAGGACGCTCTTGCAAATTCTGACTTCCGTGCAATTCAACCAACATTTATTGAATATGGACTGTGTGTCAGGAATCTTGCCACAGTTCCTGAAAGACAAAGCTGAATAAATTATAGTCCTCTTTTCTCAAGAAGCTCTTACTGTAGCAGGAGAGGGAAGCCCACACAGGCAGCCTGTCATCACACACAGGAGGACATGGAGAGCACAGGACTATCAAGGCCATGGCTCTTGGATGACGCAGATCCAAGTTAAAGTCCCAGCTCTGCGGCTTCAAGACTGTGGACAAAGTCCTTATTCTTCAGCTTCTCCATTTGTAGAGGAAGCTAATGGTACTGACCATGCAGGGCCATTATGAATAATGGATGAAGTAGCCCTTGTACAGCACTTAGAACAGTCCTGCTGCTGCTGCTAAGTCCCGTCAGGCATGTCCGACTCTGTGCGACTCCATAGACAGCGGCCCACCAGGCTCCTCCATTCCTGGGATTCTCCAGGCAAGGACAGTGGAGTGGGTTGCCATTTCCTTCTCCAATGCAGGAAAGTGAAAAGTCAAAGTGAAGTCGCTCAGTCGAGTCCAACTCTTCGCAACCCCATGCACTGCAGCCTACCAGGCTCCCCCATCCACGGGATTTCCAGGCAAGAGTACTGAGTGGAGGGCAGTTGCCTTCTCCGAGAACAGTCCCTAACACACAATAAACTCTAGTACAGTTGTCCCTCAGTATCCTCAGGGGACTAGTTTCAGGCCCTAATACAGTGATAGTCAAGTCCCTTATATGAAATAGCATAGTATTTGCGTATAACCTATGCACATCCTTCTGTATACTTTAAATCATCTGTTCAGTTCAGACTCTCAGTTGTGTCTGACTCTTTGCGACCCCATGGACTGCGACTTGCCAAGCCTCCCTGTCCATCATCAACTCCCAGAGTTTACTCAAACTCATGTCCATTGAGTCGGTGATGCCATCCAACCATCTCTGTTGTCCCTTTCTCCTCCTGCCTTCAATCTTTCCCAGCATCAGGGTCTTTTCCAATGAGTCAGCTCTTCGAGTTAGGTGGCCAAAGTATTGGAGTTTCAGCTTCAGCATCCAGTCCTTCCAATGAATATTCAGGATGGATTTCCTTTAGGAGTGAGTGGTTGGATCTTTGCAGTCCAAGGGACTCTTAAGAGTGTTCTCCAACATTACAGTTCAAAAGCATCAATTCTTTGGCACTCAGCTTTTTTTTATAGTCCAGTTCTCACATCCATACATGACTACTGGAAAAACCATAGCTTTGAGTAGACAGACCTCTGTTGGCAAAGTAATGTCTCTGCTTTTTAATATGTTGTCTAGGTTTGTCATAGGTTTTCTTCCATGGAGCAAGCGTCTTTTAATTTCATGGCTGCAGTCACCATCTGCAGTGATTTTTGGGGCCCCCAAAATAAAGTTTCTCACTGTTTCCATTGTATGGCCATCTATTTGCCATGAAGTGATGGGACCAAATGCCATGACCTTAGTTTTCTGAATGTTGAATTTTAAGCCAACTTTTTCACTCTCCTCTTTCACTTTCACCAAGAGGCTCTTTAGTTCTTCTTCACTTTCTGCCGTAAGGGTGGTATCATCTGCATATCTGAGGTTACTGATATTTCTTCAAGATACTTAGTACAGTATAAATGCTATGTAAATAGTTGCCATGCGTATGTATTCAGTAGCTCAGTCATGTCCCACTCTTTTTGACCCCATGTCACTACAGCCCGCTAGGCTCCTCTGTCCCTAGGATTCTCCACGCAAGAATATCGGAGTTGCCATTTTCTCCTCCAGGAGATCTTCCCAACCCAGGCATCAAGTCTGAATCTCCTGCATCTCCTACCTTGCTGGCAGATTCTTTACCAGTGAACCACCAGGGAAGCTAAATAGCTGCCAATATGTGGCAAATTAAAGTTTTGCTTTGGGGAACTTTCTGGAATTTTCCCCCAATTATTTTCAGTCTGCAGTTGTTTGAATCAATGAATGTGAAACCCATGGATCCAAACGGCCAACTCTATAACTTACATATCAAGAAGGTAGGCTCAGAAATCAGAATACCATAGTTCAAAGCCTAAATCCAACACTTGCTAACTGTATCATTTAAGTTGCTAAACTTCTCTAGTTTTCACCCATCAAATGAAGACGGCAATAAAAATGGGTAGAGTAGCTGTCTAAATAAAAGCACCAAGAAAGGCATATAACATGAAGTCTTAGATGTTGCTCTGGTGGCCTGCATGCTCCTTTCCAGTTTGTCCCCTGCTGTGGTTCTCCGAAGCACATCTACACAACCTCCAGGGATCACTGGAGCACTGTTTAGAAACTACTGATTCAGGGAAGGAACTGGCTCAGTTGTGTGTGACCAAAGTCAGATCCGAAAGACTTAACAGAATCAACGGATGATGTGTGGTCAATCAGAATTGAGGAGAACCCCTGCATTCTAACTTGGATAAGCTCTTGCCTGATGTAAATGAGAGTCTTATCTCCACTGTAGAAATATGGAAGTGACTGAGTTCTGAATAGTCCATAAATGCTATAGCTTAACTCTAAAAGGAGCCATGCAGAAAGGGTGCTGGATAAAATCTCTGAGATTTACTGATGAAACTTCAACCCTGAATCTCACTGTAGAACCTATTTCTAGTAAATAGGCAAAACCATGTGTGAAACAAGATGTCTCCTTCTCCTTAGGCTTCCTTCCCCTAGATTCCATCCAGACCTAAGAATGCGAAACAAAAGGAAGAAGCAAGAGGAAGATCTAAGAGTCTATATTGAAATTCCAAAAAGAGGGCATAAGGAGAAAACCAAAAAATAAAAGAGAGAGAGAGAATCCAGAAGAACTTTCATCGGAAAAGGCAGTCTCATGGAGACCCCACTCAGCTGCATAAAATGAATCTTGGGTCTGGAACACTTCCTTATCAACTGCTAAAAAGCTCATACAGACTATGTCTGGTTTATTACCTGTGCGGGAAAATCTTTCCTTGTTTTAATCTCAATGCGTACTCTCCTCTCTGCTTAAAACACATGTGTCACATGGTACCTGGCCAATTCTAGCTGTTATGATGTCCTCTGAGGTGAGGGAACAGGGCTCCTTTCACAGCAGCGTGAATGGGTGCAGTGCCTGCCTAATTGCCCTGTGTTGGCAGCTGGGAGAGACCAGCTAGCTATGGGGTACAGATGCCCACTATTAAAGCTGATCTCGTTCTGCCTCTTCTCTGTGTAACTAAAATGCTGTCCCATCTAGGGCTTGACTGCACTGTATCTTTTTTTGGAAACCCCAGTCAATACTGAGATGCAATGGGCTGAAGTGTTTGGAAATTTCCCCTAGGATCCATCACCAGGGCACAGTGCTCTGCTTAACACCCTGCCGTGTGGACACCAAAAATTCTATCCCTAAGGACTGTGACCAGAAGCCTGATGGTCTAGGTCTAACCCACGTCGGTCCTCTGGCCCCTTCCCAGGGATGAAATGAGAGGAGAGAGCACCGAGCTCCCTTTAGAGTTGGAAGGTGACTATAAACTAGAGACTGAGGAAAAGAAGCAAGTTTTGATCTATTCTTTTTCAGTTCAACAAATGTGCTTTAAATGCTTACAATGTATGACACGCAATTCCACGAGACAAGCATGCATGCATGCTAAGTCTCTTCAGCTGTGTCTGACCCTGTGCAACCCTATGGACAGCAGCCCACCAGACTTTTCTGTCCACAAGATTCTCTAGGCAAGAATGCTGGAGTGGGTTGCCATTTCCTCCTCCAGTTCCACGAGACAATGGTGAACAACAATGGACAGGGTCATTGCTCTCGTGAAGCCTGTAAGTCCAGGAGAAGAGAGACAAACTATTGAAAGAATTATTCAACGAAATGTAAATTTACAACAGGGATACGAGTTACGAAAGGGAACTACATGTTCTTCTAAGAGCATTTCATAAGAAGGCCTGGCCTGGTGGTAGAAGGCAGGAAGAGAGGGGGTAGACGAGCTGGAAGAAAAGGATGAGTTAATACGGTAAAGGGAACTCGCTGGGAAGGGAAGAGGAGTGGGGGGGATGCAGGCAGAGAAGTGCACAGGCTCAGTGGGCACAGAGAACTGAAAGAGACCAGTGTGTGCAGTGCCCGGGACAATGGGAGTCTGCAGGAAGAAGTCAGGCCCTGCTAGGGGTTGTGGTTCATGGTAAGGACTTTGAGCTTCCCACTGGAAAACCAGTGAACTATTTTCAGTAAAGAGGTGACACGTTAGACTTGCATTTCAAAAGATGACTCCAGCTGAGTTCCAGAGAACGGAGTAGACGGTGGCAGGAGCATGTACACGTAGAGAGAGGTTAAGAGGTTACTCTGACGTCCAGTCTAAGGGGACAGTTTGGACTGTATTTACTTTCACCCCCTTCAGAAGTCCTAATAAAACGTCAGAAAAGGAGGTTTTACAGGATTTCTGACAAGAATAAAGAAGATAGGGTAGGAGACAGCCCCAGTAAAACTTTGCAAGCCAGAAGCAGATGGGTAGATTATCATTTCTTTTGTGAATCCAAGAGGATTCTGAATTGACAGTGGAGAAAGCTAAGATATGACCGGATATTCAGCAAGTAAGTTCTGAGAGGCTTAAGAGGCTTCAATATCTTCTGCTGGGGAAGGAGGTGAAAACAGCTGACTGAACATAGTTTATAATGCACTGAAGACACACTCTTAATGCTCTTTCCTAAAGAAACCTGTCTCTCCCAGACTATAGCCAAAGATCGAAGTTTTATTCTCTGGAGAGAGTACAACTAGGGAACAATGAGTATAGATGAGATCAGGGGCTCGATATAGAAAAGAGGATATCATGTCAATGATGAAATTGAATGATGAAACACTCTATTTCCCCCACTAAACCTGGCAGCCAGACATAAATTCTTCAGGAAGATTATTTCTGGGGAATCTGATCAGCACACAGGGGGGAAACTACCAAGTGTGGGGGAAGAGTAAAGATATTTTCAGACATGCAAGCTCTGTAAAATTTACGTGTTATGCACCCTCTCAGGAAGCTGCTGAAGTGTGTACTTTGCCCAAATAAGGAAGTGAACCAAAAAAGAGAAAATATATAGAATCCACTAGATTTAATATCTCTCTTTTCCTTTTCCAGCCTAATAGATTGCATATTCTCTTTAGTCTTGGTTTACTCCCTTGAAGAGGAATCAAATAACACAGTGGTTAAGAACATGGGATGCCTGAGGCACTAAAAGCAAAAATAAACTAGTGAGACTAGTTTAAACTAAAAAGTTTTCTGCACAAAAAAGGGAACCATCAATAAAATAAAATGAAGAGGCAACCTACCAAATGGGAGAAAATATTTGCAAATCATATATCTAATAAGCTTGCTCCTTGGAAGAAAAGCTATGACAAACCTAGACAGCATATTAAAAAGCAGAGACATTACTTTGCCAACAAAGTTCTGTCTAGTCAAAGCTATGGTTTTTCCAGTAGTCATGTATGGTTGTGAGTTGGACTATAAAGTAGGCTGAGGGTGGAAGAACTGATGCTTTTGAGCTGTGGTGTTGACTCTTGGGAGTCTTGAGTCTTAAGAGTCCCTTGGACAGCAAGGAGATCAAACCAGTCAATCCTAAAAGAAATCAGTCCTGACTATTCATTGGAAGGACTGATGCTGAAGTAGAAGCTCCAATACTTTGGCCATCTGAAGCAAAGAACTGACTCATTAGAAGACCCTGATGCTTGGAAAGATTGAAGGGAGGAGGAAAAGAGGATGACAGAGGATGAGATGGTTGGATGGCATCACTGACTCAATGGGCATGAGTTTGAGCAAGTTCCAGGAGATGGTGAAGGACAGAGAAGCCTGGCATGCTGCAGTCTGTGGGGTCTCAGAGTTGTATGTGACTGAGCAACTGAACAACAACAAATATCTAATAAGAGTATATAAAATATACAAACCACTCATTCAACTCAATAGGAACCCTCCCCCAATAATCTGATTTAAAAATGAGTATAAGATCTGAATAGACATTTTCCCAAAGAAGACATACAGGTGGCCAACAGGCACATGAAATGGAGCTCAGCATCACTAATTATTCAGGAAATCAAAATCACAATCACAATGGGATAACATCTAATATCTGTGAGAATGGTTATTATCAAAAAGACAAGAAGGAAGCATTAGCCAGCATGTAGAGAAAAGAGAACCCTTGTCTGTTGGTGGAAATGTAAATTGGTGAGCCATTATGGAAAGCAGCATGGAAGTTCCTTAAAAATTAAAAATAGAACTGTCATATGATCCAGCAACTCTACTTCTGGGTACTTACCTGAAGAAAATGAAAATGCTAGTTCAAAAAAATGTATGCACCTCTGTGTTCACTGTAGAATTTACAATAGCTAAGATACAAAAAAATGACCTAAGCACTCATCAATAGATGAATGGATAAAGAAACTGGGAGATATATATTTATTTATTCATAATGGAATATCACTCAGCCATCAAAAAGACTGAAATCTTGCCATCTGCAAAAACATGAATGGATCTTGAAGGCATTATACTAAATGATAAGTCTGACAGAGAATATCATATAATCGTACAATTTCACTTATGTGTGGAATCAAAAAAAAACAGAGATCATGGATACAAAGAACAAATAGGTAGTTGTCAGAGGCAGGAAGTGAGAAAAAAGGGTGGAAGGCTTCAAAAGGTACAAACTTGCAGTTACAAAATAAGTCATGGGGATATAATATACAGCATTTTGTGTGTGTGTGTTAGTCACTCAGTTGTGTCCAACTCTTTGTGAGCCCACGGACTGCAGCCCACCAAGCTCCTCTGTCCATGGGATTCTCCAGGTAAGAACACTGGTTGCCATTCCCTTCTCCAATAGCATTGTGAATAGAATTAATAATACTGTATCGCATATTTGAAAGTTGCTGAAGAGACTAGATCTTAAAAGTTCTCATCACAAGAGAAAAATTGTACCTTTGTGTGGTGACAGATGTTAACTAAACTTATTATGGTGATCATTTTGTAATATATATGAATATTGAATCTTATGTTGTACACCTGAAACTAATCTAAATACTATGTGTCAGTTATACCTCAATAAAAATAAATAAATAAATTATTTTCCTAAAAAAAGAAAAAGAATATAGACGCCTGGATATTGCCTTGCTCTATTCCTAAATTTCCTCATTTGTAAACTGGGGATAGCAAGACCTACTTCAAAGGGCTACTAATAAAGATCAAAACTACTGGAGGAGAATGTGGCATACAGAAAAGGTACTGAATATACTTAAAGGAGAATCATAGCCCCGAGGAAGAACTGAGGACTTTTTAATGAAGCAAAAGATAATTAAAGAAGCAAAGAAGACTCTTATTCAAATAAGAGAATGATAAACATTATGGTATGGTGGCTGAGGTGAAGTCACTCAGTTGCATCTGACTCTTTGTGACCCCATGGACTGTAGCCCACCAGGCTCCTCCGTCATGGGATTTTCCAGGCCAGAATACTGGAGTGGGTTGCCATTGCCTTCTCCAGGGGATCTTCCTGACACAGGGACTTTACCTGGGTCTCTCGCATTGCAGGCAGAGGCTTTACCGTCTGACCCACCAGGGAAGCCCTAGTATGGTACGTGACTCAAATGTGAAAAGCAGTTAAGTAGTAACAGTAGTGTAAAAAGTGATCACTACTCCACGTGAAAATGCAAAATCAACAGCATGCATTAGAATGATGGAGAGGTTCAGAAAACGTGATAAAAAGCAAATCTTCATCTTTCATAGCAGGCAGACAATGGAGAGTGCCTACGGCTGAAAAATTAAGTTTAAAATAGGCTGCTGCAGTAATTTAGAGGAGGGGAGGGTTGCACTTAGGGTGACAGTGATGACAGAGATTAAGAAAAGTAAGATTTCAAAGGCTGTTTGGACAATAAATTCAAGAGATATTTAGAAGATAAAAACCAAGAAGACTTGCCAGTGAGCCGACATGGTAAGTTAAAGGAAAGTAAAGCATCAAAAGCTACCCCTAGATTTTTGGCCTTTTTTATAGTTTGATGATTGCCATCAACTGAGATGGAGTACACTTAGAAGAGGGAACGTTTGGGGACTGGGGAAAGGGGTGGAGATCACGAGATGTTTTTGGACATCTGGGTTTAAAAATGCTTCATTCCACGCAAATGGAGTTTTCCAAGAAAACAGTGGAAATACTGATTCAGAGCTCAGAAAAGTTATTTGTCCTGAATTTACAAACATATGTTAGTCATCTGCAAAAAGTAGTCACTGGAATCTTGGACATAACTTTCCCCAGGAGGGGAAAAGCAAAGAATGAGAGGAGTCAAAAGTCTACGGCTGAGACCATTAGGGATTCCATATCTAACAGCCTGGTAACGGAGTCAGAGAGCAGGAATAACGAGAAAGTTTGTTCTAGGAATAACCTGGAGGAAAACCAGAAGAATGTTCCATCATGGAAGTCAAGTTCCGTTTAGAACATACTGAATGCGAAGCAGCAGCTGTTTATATCTAGTTGTTTATAAGTAAGAGTCTGGAGATTGGGAAAGAATACAGGACTCGCCACACAAGGTGCCCCAACTGAAGGATCTTGACCTAATTCCTCTTTGGACCACAACCTCCACTTTTGCACTTTGAATTTGGCCTTCACATTCTTTGCAATATTTTAATTCATTAATCTTCTCATGGGCTCACTTGCCTTTTCCTTTTATTTATTAATGCCCAGGAAAGCACATCCAGGAATTCAGGAGCACGAGTAAAGAATCAGGGTTAAAAGCATGGGCTCTGGTGTCAATTGCCAGGGTTAGAATCATGATGTGTGACCCTAGAAAATCACAGATGTTTCTATGCCTTGGTTTTCTCACCTGTAAAGTAAAGGTAATGATAATGGTTCCAATTTAGTGTTAAATGAGATACTGCAGTGCCTGGCACATTGAAAGCAAGCCTTTATCTGCTGTCTGACTCCATCAATTATTTCAATTATTATCCACGGTCCTAATTCCCACCAACATACTAGAAAATTCCAATAAATTGAATTTCTACTTTAATTTTTTTTTAATTTGGTGAAAAGCCTTTATCTGCCCCAAGTTTTTTCAATGTTTCTTTAATGTCACCATCCACCGAGCCACCTAAATCAGGAAAGCTGGGAATGATCCTTGTTCCTGTTTCTTTACTTCTTCCATCCAAGCCTAAAATTCTCACAATCAGTTCAGTCGCTCAGTTGTGTCAGACTCTTTGCGACCCCATGAATCGCAGCACGTCAGGCCTCCCTGTCCATCACCAACTCCCGGAGTTCACTCAGACTCGCGTCCATCGAGTCAGTGATGCCATCCAGCCATCTCATCCTCTGTCGTCCCCTTCTCTTTCTGCCCCCAGTCCCTCCCAGCATCAAAGTCTTTTCCAATGAGTCAACTCTTCACGTGAGGTGGCCAAAGTACTGGAGCTTCAGCTTTAGCATCTTTCCTTCCAAACAAATCCCAGGGTTGATCTCCTTCAGAATGGACTGCTTGGATCTCCTTGCAGTCCAAGGGCTAATTCCTCCTAAAACAGCTTTTTCATTTATCTTTTCCTGCTTCTCCCTTCTTCCCCTGCCCTTAGACCCTAGATTTCTGCTTTAACCTTCCAAGGCATCTCTATCTCTAGAGGTTTCCACATGCTTTTTCTCTATGATATTTTCTAAAATGCAAATCTGATCAACAGTAGAAGACAACAAGCATTTAAGAACCTTCATTTTTATTTCTTCTTGCCTTTCTAGCTTCATCTCCTGCCACTGACCACCCCCCACCCCCCCATACACACACCCCAGGCACACTGAGATACGTGTCATTTGCCGGAGTGCCTGCTCACTGGTGCCTCTGTTTCTGCTCTGGTGGAGCCGCAACCTGTCCTGTCTTTGTATCTTCACTGATCTCCCTCCTTCCCAGTAAGGAAGGGGTAATAACATCTGCCAGTTGCACAGTCTCAAAGACAGCATTTATCTCAAAGTAACTGTCTCTGTGTCTGCTCCTCCACAAGATTATGAAGCTGCTGAGTGAAAGCACCAGGGATAGCTCTTGTCCCCAACACACGTCTACTCACGTATGTGTTCGCTCAGTCACTTAGTTGGGTCCGGACTC